>CM041638.1:49660361-49704093 GCA_023333625.1 Bothriochloa decipiens | reverse complement strand
GCACCGGCGCCGGCCGGACGTTTGCCACGTCACAAAAAACGCCCAGACAGTGGGCGTTTTTTAAAAAACGCCCACACAGGCGACTAGTTCTGTCATTTTTTGAAACGGGAGACTATTTTAGTAAATTTTTTTAAAAAAAATTAAAAATAGAAAAAGTTCAAAACTTTACAGGTCAGGCCGATAAATCACAGCCCGTGGCTGAGAAACGGCCCAACCCATCGCTAAGCCGCGAGCTACTCAGGCTCAAACTCACAACCCAACCCAAGCCCGATTTAATTTCCTCCACCGGCACAACTGGGCCAAGGCTTTGTCACTGTACCAACTCCTTTGCCCTCCATATTGGCTGGAGTTACAGGAGGGCGCAACCACGCCGGGCGATGCTGATTGTGCACGAAGCTTGCCTTTGTGTATATTTGGTTTTTAGGTCCAGCGACAAAAGCCACAGCAAGAAAGCAAGAAAGAGCCAAAGATTAACCCTAACGATCAAGATTTGAGAGTTGAACATTAATGTTCAATGGACTTGTCAAAATTCTATTATAAATAAACAAAAAAAAGAATTGTAGATATTGGTATATGTACCGGCAAATGCAAATATTAGCCAAAAATCCTATAAAGGTCAAAAAAAAAAGAGTTGCTAAGAGCGGTTAGTGAGCGAGCCCAGAGAACCCACACGGAGGGCCCTTCCGTGTGGGTAGGCCCAAGAAGAATCTTAAACATCGGCCTTATTCCTTACATCGTCTTTATTTTAGCACAGCATGGCCGAATATTCAGCCGGTCCGGCACAATCGGCCTTTACTTATGACCGATACACGAACCGACCTATCGCCAGGGTCCTCGACTCTGGCGAGCTCCTGGGCCAAAGCTACAGGCTTTGTGTGCACGGGCTCAAACTCACAACCCAGGCCTAGAGAGAACCCAATTTAATTGGGCCCCATAAAAGCCTTGTCACTTAGCAACTCTTTTGCCCTCCAGTTGGCTGGAGTTACAGGCGTGCGCCACCGAGCACCTGGCGACACAGCACGGGCGGCATCGCTCTTCACGCTGGCTTGCTTTGTCCGTGATTAGCGGTACGGAACTAACCATGGGCTTCTGTTTCACTTGCTTTGTGTTTTCTCAGGATTTTTTTCCTCAGCTGGAAACCTCGTCACGTTGGCAAAATTGGCCGGCCCATGTTAGTTTGACGCACGACGCAATTAAACTTTGCTACCACGCAAACTACATACGAGGCCACCACCTTTCCAGTTTCAGGTCCTGATGGCTATTGCATTATGGCACGAGCCAGCGTAAAAGTGAGGCTCAACGTGCTTGGCATATCCTTCATCCAGTCAATGACCGATAGATGAAAGAACTTTATGGCACGAGCCAGCCAAGGGTATAAAGAGAGAGCGAGCCAGTGAAGAAAAAAAATTGTAGGTTCGATTCATTTTAAGAAACGAGATAAAAACAACCCCTTATTATATTGAGCATGGAGAAACCGGAGCTGTACCAGCTAATACCTAAGTTCTTGGCTTAGGACACCTAAAATCAAGTATCACTTTATTTCCAAAAATAATGTAAATCTTTTTTATATAACTTATTTAATCTTAAATTTAACTAGATTTATAGGAGAAAATATAAGTATTTATAATTTCAAATGAGATTTTTATAATATTATTGTTTGAGAAGTTAATCATAATCAAATTTAACTAGATTTAGAAAAAAAATATCAATATGTATACTTCTAAATTATTTTTTTAACAAAAATACTTTGCTTTGTATTTTTTTAGAAACTCAACCGCGGTTCGACGTGAGACAAGCGAAGGGCCTGAAATTTGCTCACATGCAATTAAACCTAGGACCTCAGGAGTGCTATTTCAAGCACCTACCAACTGGTTGGCAATATATTCCATAATAATATAATTGGTAACTTATTATGCATATTAAAATATATTATTTTAAATAAATTTAATTAAAATCGAGAGTAATTGATTTATCAGGAAGCAAGATTTACTTTTGTTTAGATGGATGGAATGGAATATATAAATTCTCACATACCAAAACAGTAAGTACACCGCGAATCATCATTTGGGGCATCAGCTCAGATAAACACAGTAGTCAACGGGTCTACGCTTACTGGTGCACGTCGTACATAATACAGTATATACAACACGATTGTCATGAGATGAATGAAAACGCTTGGACAAAGACATACGGCAATGAAACAATGAATGCGACCGCTGCTCACGGCGTCGAAATCGCCATCAAGTCATCAGGGCTACTGCCAATTTTTCCAAGCAATCACATGGGATCGTGTGGACGTTTTTATCGCCACCGTACGTAGTTCGTGTGGCGAGAAGGGCCCGTCGTTGTCTGAAACTCTGAGTGAATTTTCCCAGGATTTCATACTTGGATAATGAATGGTATCTTTCTTGGAATATCTCGGCTGCTTAGTGGTCAAGGCTCAAGACAGCTAGTTCGATCGTTTGAATAGAATTTTTGTCAAGACTCGGCTACTTCGTTTGAATAGAATTTTAAGCAAGCTGCCAATCATGTTTATCATTGCCGTGGGCACACAGCAGCCCCGAAACAGTAAACAAATGCCATAAGGCATAAGAGACGATCAGTCTGTTCGTTTCAACTTATCAGCCAAACCAGCCAGCCATTCAATAGTATTTTTCTCTCACAAAAAATCAGCAGCAGTCAGAACCAGCCAGCCAGAAACGACCAAGCGAACAGGGCAGATAATCGAGTGGCATGTGATTGTGCGGAGAATCCTTCAGAAATAAACTCTCCAGTTTGACCCGTGCTATGACAAAACAAGTAGTATCAAATTCGTAATTGCGAAGACCAATACAAAAATATGCATTCGAGTTCACTTCCAAACGAAGAACAAGAGGGCAACAGATATTGTATTCCTAGCGCAGTAGCGGGGTTTCTGATAGTTTCTCCGGCTCATAATCAGGCTGGTGCTGTTTGTTACGAGAGAAAAATATTGTGTGCAGCGTGTGCCTGTGTGTGGGAAGTCTTGAGAGATGACACTTGTCTTGGGAAATTTTTAGAGATCATATTTACCTATCTGTGGCTCATCCAGGGCGCTCACGTGTGATCCTAGCAAATTTTGTGCCTTTTTCTCGCTTTTCGCGTGTAATAATTAAATATTCCTTCAAGTTCCTACCAACTAACTTAACTGCAGAGCTGCCTTAGCCGCCTATCCGTCGTCCGTCCTCCAGCTGACTCGGTCGCCATCTCCCTCGCCACCAGTCAGTCCCTGCTTCCACGCTGCCTCCTCTTGACCCACTCCGCCCGCCGCAGGTTTCCCTTTCCTCGCCATGGCTCCTCCTCGGACGACTCAGAGGTATGTACCCGGAATCTCTTGCCATCTGAGACAACCAAGTTCACCGCAAACGCAAAGTCGCCGCCTTTTTATGTCCCCTGGGCGGCCGAGCCTCTGTTTCTTGGTTTCTGTTCGGTTACTGCACAAGTCGTCTTCACTCGTCAGTCTTCGCTTCGGAGTTGTCATCGTTTTCCTCGCGGCATTTTGTTTTGAGTTTTTTTTCCTCATTGGGGGAGGAATGGGGTGCGACGCAGGCGGACACTGATTTTTATCCCCCTGTTCAATCAGTAGCATCTAGGAACAGTGAGTGTGCGTGTGATGCGAACAGACGAGGGGATGGAAATCGAGGAAGCCGGCGGCGGCGAGACGGGGGAAATGGATGCCCCCGCGGTGACCACGGTGGCCGTGGCGGTCAGCGGGGGCAGGAGCAGCAGGCACGCGCTCAAGTGGGCCCTCGACAAGTTCGTCCCCGAAGGGAGGGTCCTCTTCCGGATCTTGCACGTCCGCCCCGCGATCACCATGGTGCCCACTCCGAGTGAGTAATCGCCTTCCCCTCTTTCTGAATGACTTTAATTCTGTTTATGCATGTCTGTGTGTGCAGTGGCACTTCTAGGAGTCTTCAGATAAACTTCCTCGTGTTTACTAGTCTGAAGTCTTCTGAGCCCTGAAATGTCTAGTCTCTATGACGATTATTTTTTTCTAGAAAAAGGGGAGCAATTGAGAGAATAATATATAGTTTATTGTTAAGGAGGTTCTAACTGGAGGAGGCGGAGGTTAGCAATTTGAATATTTGATGCATCCAAGATGTGAATGAATTGACTAAAATGCTTTAGGCAAGGTCCCTGCACATTACACTGAATTTGGATTCTGCGTCTGAATGTTGGATACAGCAGCAGGGCAGTTGGTATTTGTATGAAATGTTACTAAACATATTCTGATGTTAAAACCCACAATTTTAGTTCCGGACAAGGGCAACCTTTTGAAGCTAGCAAACTCTTAAGAACCTCAAAAGTATCTTTTTCTTTTTGGCTTTTCTGTTAGGATAGGACTGTTCCCAAGTTATCTACAATACCAGCGATCTTTTCAGGCATGGTACTAGATACTACTCCTTAAGTCCTGACTTGAATAGCCAAAGGGTGCTTGGCCTAGCGGTTGAGACACTCGAGCGGCACTCCACAGGTCCTGAGTTCGAATCCCCGTGGGAGCGAATTTCAGGCTGTGGTTAAAAAAATCCCCTCGTCGGCCCTGTGTGCCAAAGCACTAGTTTAGAACCAGCCTAGGTCGGCTTGAGGACCGTGTATGGCCCAGGTAGGAGTCTCACAGGTTACGGGTCCCAGTGTCAGGGCAGGGCCGAGGTTCGGGGGTTTTCTCGGCCTGTGTGAGAAGGCCTTTCTTCTTACTTTAATGCCCGAGGGGGCGGCTTGCCCCCTTTCAGGTCGAGTTTTTTTTTAAGTCCTGACTTGAATAAAACAGTGGTGCTAGACCTACGCTAGACATTAGCTCCAGCTATAAACACTTTTTTTGTGACCAAGACGCCACACCAAACATGTACCAACTACTGAATTCAGAGTACTAAGCTTATTAGGTTGTATGAATTCTGCAACCTTTAGTGTTGGTCGACAATTTTGAAATTATTAGTGTACCTGCTACTTGCAATGGCTCCAAATCATTTGAGTACCAACCGGTCTCTTTTTGTCTTTTGTTAGTGGGAAATTTTATACCAATCTCACAAGTACGCGAGGATGTGGCATCTGCCTACAGAAAAGAAGCAGAATGGCGAGCCAGTAATATGCTAGTTCCTTTCCAGAAGATGTGTGCTCAGAGAAAGGTCAGGATTAGGTTGCATCAATGTCTAATCATTCCAGCTGCAGTTAATATTTTGTTTTCAGGAATCATTTATACCCTTTTTTTGATTAACAGGTAGAAGCTGAAGCTGTTTTGCTTGAATCAGATGATGTTGCTTCTGCTATAAGCGAAGAGATAGGAAAATTCAATATTTGCAAGTTAGTTTTAGGTTCTTCATCAAAGAATATATTTCGCAGGTAATTTCTTAATTCTCAGTATTTATTTGAACAAATTTTTACATTACTGCATATCATTGATCAGTATATACATGAGCATATATGTATGCCGACCAGTCCTATAGTCATACCACATTATTTTGATTAAGTGAACTAGAGAACATGACAAGTATGAACAAATTTAATGTTGTGAGGACAGTACTAAAATTAGCCACGTGATACTCTATCCATAATAATTTGTAGTCCATAAAACAGAACTGGCTATAATCTGTTACATTAATATACCCCTGGGACCTTCGCTTACTACTTCCTAACCTTTTATGAAGTTTAAACAGTAGTCCATATGCATTAGTGTACCCTGTGGTGCTGATTTCTGGAGTTTGAATAAACTCTATGCTAATATAGATGAACTAATTGATAAAAACCTAGCATAAAGGCTACAAACTTTGCTGGTAGTTGTTCTAGCACAATTAAGAAGTCATGATAAAGGCATAGGTTTTGGTAGGATGATCATGCCTTCGTATCTAATGCCCCATCCACTGGACTTGGTTGCTGTACTAGTGTCCTGTACATGGCTATATTTAAAACTGTAAAGAAAGTAATGTGAAGTGAACAAATAATTAGCTAAAAGGGCATGAGTACTGTAGGACAGATATGTAAGGACTGTACTAATGACATGCTCCATAGCCAACCAAAAAGACTGGTGCAATAAAATCAAACCATTGATGCTGGATTCTTATGTAATAACACTAAGAACTTGAGGTAATTAGACAGCAGTTTGAAAATGATCATTATGGATACCCAAAAATGTATTTATAGCATGCATCACTTTTCACTTTTCAGGAAACTAAAAGGAAGTAAGACTGCAACCAAAATATCTGAGTGCATTCCAAGCTTCTGTACAGCATATGTTATTTCAAAAGGCAAACTATCATTTGTGCGCTCAGCTACATCTGACATTGCTGAAACGCCTCGATCCATATCCTCTTCAACGGTTTCTTCACCTAGTACTAGAAGTCTTTCCTCCTGTGCACCTTCAGGTAACATACAAGCACATATATCAACACTAATGTGTAATAATTGGTTTTCTCTTGTCATTTTGTGCAATTTTTTTTGTTTTAACAGTCATTGAACTGAATATGACGAGTTCAATGTTAGTGTAAGACCAAAAAAAAACTAGCATCTTTTGTTGAGATATTCATCTAGTTGATGAAGAAGAATGCTAGTTTTGTTTCTGCCTGCATATTTGAGGTTCAGTATGGTGTCTTCAAATAAAAAAATATTGATTCTCTTTTTACTAGTGTCTCAAGTAATTTATTCTAAACATAAGGACTCTGGCAAAAATGTGCCAACATTGGTAGTTGAGATGGAATTTGTTGTACAAACATGACTATGGTATTCCTAGAATATTAATCACCCTAGATCAGCAGGTTATCGATCAGATGTAACAAACTTTCAGGAAACTTGCGGGACATTTGTTCTTTACATTATTCATATTACTGTGGTAATGTCGTTTTTCTAAACGTTAATGTATCAATGATTCTTCCAATTACAGATTGGGGAGACACGTATGGAACAGCAAATGTACCATTGCATCAACCTTCCTTGCCATTGCAGCGTGATCAAGCATTGGCAATCATAAACAAGTTGTCAAACATGAGAGCTAGTCATTCGAGCAGTGTTGTGAGCGAGATCTCTTATAATGATGAACCGACCCTGTCAAGGTCACACTCCATATCAGAGATGCAGTTCAGTAGTGGTAGCAGCGGAAATTCTGTTTACAGGAGCTTCCAAAGGGATAATTTGCCTGACAACTCTGATCAGGCATCAGTTTCAGAAATTTCAGAAAATGTAAATCATTTGAGTGATCAGGTATCCCACACTTTCAAGGAATACAGTAAATAGTTTCCTCCGAAAGAGTAGTAATAAGTACAAGAAACTAATGTGTTTTGTGAACAACTTGTGCTAAGCAGGATGATCTCAGGCTTCAAATTGAAAGGTTGAGGGTCAAATTGCAACATCTAAATAAGCTTCATGAATGTGCTCAGCACGAGTCATTAGACACCACTCAAAAAGTAACGTCTGTCTTTTCATTGTGAACAGTATTCGAAGCTATATACCATAAATGATCTAACTGTTTCCTGTTCCATCTTTCCTCTTACCTGCATAAGTTGGGCACTCGGCAAATCGAGGAAGAAATCAAGCTGAAAGAATTTCAACTGACAGAGGAGGCGGTAAGCAGATTAGTAAGAAATCAGGAGATGGAAGACCGCGAAGCAGCGAGAGAAGCCATGGAAGCAAAACACAGTTATGGTATCGAAGAAGGTAATGAGAACGAAATGGGAAAGAAGATTGCTGGAGGCAGTTTTGATGACTATAATAGGTATACATGGGAGGAGATTCAGGCATCGACTTCATCATTCTCTTCTGCTCTTATGATCGGTAAGGGATCATATGGTACAGTTTACAAGGCAAAATTCCATCATACAGTAGCAGCTGTCAAAGTATTAAACTCCCCTGAAGGCTGTGGAACTCAACAATTACAGCAGGAGGTATTCCCATTCTCTTTAACAAAGTGCACCTTATACAAATTCTAGTAAAAATTTTGATGCTTCTGTCACACATTTTATGAACATTTTTCTTAACTTTCTTTAAGCAGTCACATATGTTGTATGTTGATTAGTGTTTACATCATTTATGCTGTGTTCATCATCATTCATGTTATTTCAGCTTGAGGTCCTTGGTAAAATTCGGCACCCTCACCTTCTGATGATGCTTGGAGCATGCCCTGAACATGGTTGCCTGGTTTATGAGTACATGGAAAATGGTAGCCTAGATGACATGCTGCAACGCAGGAAGAATTCATCGCCATTGGCCTGGTTTGACCGTTTCAGGATAGCCTGGGAGGTGGCTGCTGCTCTGATGTTTCTTCACAGTTCAAAACCAGAACCCATCATTCACCGTGACCTGAAGCCTGCAAACATATTACTAGACAGCAACTTGGTCAGCAAGATAGGTGATGTAGGCCTATCAACTTTGCTTCCAAGCATGGGCCAGTATCTGTCTACAATGATCAAGAACACTGCTCCTGTGGGCACTTTCTGCTACATCGACCCAGAGTACCAAAGGACCGGCGTACTATCCATGAAGTCTGATGTCTATGCGCTAGGCATTGTGCTCTTGCAGTTGCTGACGGCAAGATCACCGATGGGGCTAGCTCATGTTGTGGAGACTGCACTAGAGGATGGCTGCTTTGTTGACATCCTGGATGCAACTGCTGGGCAGTGGCCTCTCAATGAGGCAAAAGAACTGGCTATTCTAGCACTAAGGTGCTCAGAAATGCGGCGCAAAGACCGACCTGATTTGAATGATCATGTTCTTCCAACACTGGAACGGCTGAAGGATGTTGCAGCCAAGGCCAGAGAAGATGCTTTTCAGGGTCACACGGCACCTCCAAGCCATTTCATTTGCCCCATACTTCAGGTCTGGAACTGGAATCATCGTTTTTCTCTCTGTGAACTGTAGTGGACATTTCATAGGATGTATACTGATCTCTTTATTTTTCGCATAATGTTTCAGGAAGTGATGGTGGATCCATATGTCGCATCGGATGGCTACACCTACGATCGTAAGGCGATTGAGTTGTGGCTAAGCACGAACGAGACGTCCCCAATGACAAACCTGCGTTTACCGAACAAGAGCCTGATACCAAATCACTCCCTTCGTTCTGCAATAATGGACTGGAGGTCGAAAAGCAAGTGACATGTGATTCATCCAGTTCTCGGGTTGCATGCTTCGTGATGCAACGATGGCTTATTTGTCTTATTACACAACGAAGCTGTCAGTTTTTGTTAAAAAAAATTATGGAAGTAATCTTCAGAAAGGGTTTTAGGTTGTGCTTGTGCAGCAGCTCAAGCAAAATGTAAATAAAGTCGTCTGATAGCTTACCTCGATGTCTTAGCGAAGCAATTCCTTTCTCTCCTATGCAAATAATGTATTCCTTTCTCTCCTATGCAAATAATGTATTCGTAAGCCTGTAGTCAATGCCAATTATTATGATTCATCATTTGATTCCGAGACGACACGAATTCTGCATATCGCTGTTGTTTTACTCGGTTCTTTTTTCCCTCTCCGGATTTCATTGCTTTAACACAGTGCATACATATGGGACCGTGAGCTGTTTGCCGCTTTGACGGTTGTGACGGTAGGGGATGACAGCACGGTTTTGGACATCATCATGGGTAGACGGGATGACAGCAAAGTCTCTTGCACTGTCTTTGCTCCGAAAAGCAAAAATGAAATAAAAAAAACTGTCCAAAAGGCACTTCAAGATAACACGTGGATCTCACACATCCTTCCCATTCAAAGGTTCGTTAACGCCTTTTCAAAAAAAAAAAAAGGTTCGTTAACATGGAGTAGCAACTCTTCTTTACAAAGAGGACATTCAAGGTAATAGGTGGATCTCTACAACCACAAGTCGCTCTTATTTGTAAAGAGGACATTTAACGGTACCAACTGTCAACAAGGTTTATTGTCAATGAGGAGTAACAACTATTTTTTGGTTTGGTTTTGTTAACTATAGAGTTATTTTTTTCTTTATTCTTAGCATGGTTTTTTAGTGGTTGTGGTAGACTGTTTATGTGCCTTAGTTTTTCAGTTGTGGGGAGCGAGCTCCGGCTCGGGCGGTAGGACCTCGATTGGCAGACCGGAGTTCAAGCTTCTCCAGGAGCAGAATTTTCGGTACCCATCCAAAAAAAACCCTCGCTGTGCACGAGATTTTGGTGATCTGTCCCAGTTCACTCAGCCCTTCGTGTCATGTGCCAGGGTTTAGTGATTTTCTTGACCTAACCATGTGTAACAACAACGGTTTTGGGGTTCCTTGACCGAGGTCATAGGTCCCTTCCTACGACAATGTCATAAGGGTGGTTCTTCCCAACCCATCAAGTTTTTTTAGTTGTTACTAGTAAACAAGCACGTGCGACACGCAAGTGCCTATAGAAAACAACATACGCAATAGAGAGAATTCTTAAACATAAGTTCCCAATTTAAATTGTATATAGGAATAGTATAGTAGTACGATAACATATCCAACCATATATCAATGCATTCATTTCTTCAAATAACATTTGATGTTAAGTAATATTATTATAACATAATGTATCATTATTACTTATTTTAAAAGGCATAAGCCTTATATCTAAACTAGTTAAGAATAAAATTTAATTTAAGTCCTATAGTTGTGCCATGTTGGTCTAAACCAATGTAAATTTCAGACCTGTGCCTTGGATAAACACATAGGTCCCAATAGAATATACAAGATCCTATGCTGCTTCAATATGCCAAACATAGTATTCTGAACAACAGTAGAGATGATAATGGAGATGGAATAAATAGAACTGAAGTGAATACTAAACTGAAATGCACGATGGTGTCCATACGTTAATTTCACATTTCTACAACCACAATATCTTGAAATATAAATGGATGAAAACAGTTGCTTAAATCCAAAACACGAAGAATACAAGATGTTAGATAAGGACATACCGATACAATCACACTTGTCAAAAACTGGAGTGCTGGATTTACAAGGAAAAGAAAGTACAATTAATGTAGAACAGCTCCAAATCATGGATGTCACACATTGTTTTAATGGTGATGTCACACATTGTTTTAATGGTGTTTTGTCTGACATCATGAGATCAATATGCAAATATGCAAAAAAAAGAAAATTGATGAGCAAGAATTTTGCATGCTATTTTGCTAAATTCGTCAAGATTGACAAAAGGATTGGTTACACATTAAATCAACAAATAAATGAAGCATCCGACCTCATGACCAATACATCCTCTATTAATCTTGTTACCAAGCTATGCTTTCACCTTTTCATCAAAAGCAACTTCCTTTTGGTCTTTATCTAATATACAATATAAAGTCGAATCAAGCAGCTTCTTAGCTTTGATTAAGATAAATTCTACAGTATTAATCAAGCAGTTGCGTCGGGCTACAAGGCGCAGCAGAGGCTGTTCACCTCCAACGCGATGTACCTGAGGCCGAACATGTGCATCAGCCTGTTGATGCGCGCGTGGTCGTCGAGGGCGCTGATGAAAGGTCCTTGTGTGATTTTGGTAATTGAGCGATAACTTAGGTAGACTAACATGTGTTATGATTGAGATACACAGGGGTTAGTTCACAAGATCATGTGTATGGGCAACATATGCCATGGAGGGCTTGATGTTGTTACATTGCTCACACATGTGATGATGAAGGAGCTTTATTGCATATGTGACATGACATGGAGTCATGTGACCAAGTTGGTGAAGATCAAGATGAGACTTGGCTCGATGGACCGGTGGATGTGTGAAGGACAAGTCAAGGCTTTGAAGCGATGGACCATGAGACGGTGAAGCTTGAGCAAGACTTGGTGCCGATGGACCATGAGACGGTAAAGAGCAAGTGAGGTCAAGATCAATGGACCAAGAAGGTTGTATGATGATATGAAGTGGATCACATCATTTGATGATCGTGTTGGTGCATGTGTTGCACTTGCACATTTGGAGGCGATGGAGGAAATGGAAAAGCACAAGGCAAAGGTATAACCTAGGGCTTTTCATTTCACCGGTCTAAGGTTGAGTGGAGAAGAGCTTGACCGGATTTAGGATAGATGACCGTACTATCAAGAGGGGCAAATTGGTTTGCATATCAGTCATCTAGTGCCACTTGAGTGATCTAATATTGCGACATGCTAGGATCGAGTGGCGTCGGATGCAAAATCTTGGTGAAAACATGCTAATTCTCGTGTACAAGGTGTTATTCTTGTTGATTAGCATGTATGAGCAAAGGTGGCAAAGTTAGCGTCGACGACGGCTTGATTTGCAGTATTTATAAGCGTCGAACGCTAGGCGTTGAGGCGCCGAACGCAACCCTGACGCGTCCGGCGCGTGGAAGACTGAGCGAAGGAGCGCCGGACGCTGGGCCGACGCGTCCGGCGCGTGAAGAGTCCGGCAGCAGGCGCGCGATGCAAGTCGTGTACGCGCCGGACGCTGCAGTGACGCGTCCGGCGGTTCGTGGCCGGGCGTCCGGCAAGCAGGCGCTGGGACGGCACGCTTTGGCTAGCGTCCGGCACTGCCCGGACGCGTCCAGCGCTGTAGAAAGGAGATCGGCGTGAGGCACAGCAGACACGCGTTGGACGCTGAATAGTGTTGCGGCAGCGTCCGGCGCTCAGTGGAGCTGCAGCGTCCGACGTGGCCTAACGGCCAGACGCGTCGATGGTGAACGCGCCAAACGCGTCCGGCGGTTCCATGAGGCGCGTCCGGCGCGTTGTTCTGAGGGGTTTTAAGAAATAGCCGTTGGGAGACAATGGTCGAGTTTGAACGCGGGTGACACGTGGCGCAAGATGGAGCACTGGACGCGTCCGGCGGCTCGCATCTGACGCGTCCGGCGCGTGTAGTCAAGCCAACCCGAGGAGATAACGGCTAGTTGGCCCTTGTGGCTATAAATAGAGATGGTGGCCGGCCTTGCACGGGGGCTGAGCACCTTGGGGACTTTGTGTCTTCTTTAGAGAGTGCTTGAAGAGCCCTCTACTTACTTGAGCTTGATAGTGTTCATCCGATCGAGTGAGTGAGCGATTCTAGTGCGTTGCATAGAGAGATTTGCATCGTGTGGCACTAGGTATTCGTGTTGCAAGCCGGTGGGCTTGCTACTCTTGTAGGTTGCCACCTCCTAGATGGCTTGGTGGCAAGAGACTCCGTCGAAGCACGCAAAGAGATTGTGTGGTGCTCCGGAGAAGAGATTGTGAGGGGTTCTTGAGCCTTCCCCGCGGGAGTCGCGAATTGGCTAATCTAGTTGAGCTCGTGGCTTGGAGGATCCCCATCTTGTGTTGATTCATCGCACCCAAGGTTGTGGGTTTGGCTAGGTGACGCCAATTAGCGAGTGAATCTTTAAGTGGGTGCATCTCCACGAGAGGACGTAGCTTGGTGGCAACCAAGTGAACCTCGGTAAAAATCACCGTGTCATCTTGTGTCCACACTTCGCGGTGGTTTGCAATCTCTTTCATAAGCTTGTATTTACATTCATATATATTATGCTTATGTTGTTGCTCTTGTAATTAGTTGGGTTGTGTAGCTTGTTAAACACCTTCTTGCTTGTGTAGCTAGAAGTAGTTCCTTTGCTTTGCTTATCTTGTGTAGATTAAGTAAAGTTGTGCTCTTAGGTTTGGTTTGTGTTACCTTGTCCTTAAGCATCTAGTGAGCTCAGGTTGGCTTTGTGCTTTTGCTCATTAGAATTGTGTAGGTGCTCCCTTGCTTGATAAAGTACTAGTTGCCTAGGTTTGTGTGACCTTGTAAGCTAGATTTGATTAGGAGGGCACTAGTTAGTTTGGCACCTTGCTTTCTTGTGTAGGATCTTTTACAAGGTGCATCTAGAGTTATAGTTAGAGGGGTGAAGTCTTGGCTAGATTGATAGTTTTAATTCCGCATTTATTTCGGTTAGCCGGTGTGATAAGTTTTAGAAAGGACTATTCACCCCCCCTCTAGTCCGCCATCTCGACCTTTCAGCTGATCCCTACATCGTCCGTCGTTGCGAGCGTGTCTGACATGTGCGTTGGTTCCCCGCGCAGTCCCTTACTCTGTGCTTCGTTGAGGTCGCGGTAGGAGCGGCAGTTACATCAGACAGGTACAACACACACCTTCACCGATTCATCTAACACTGTGAGCATACACCTTGTTAAAGGGCCGACCAGATTTCCGTCGATAGTGGTACGCCAGGTAGGGGATGTGCATGCTGATTCAATTCCATGGCAAACCAGATGGAAACTTTCTTCATCAGCGTCAACCACGGCAACTCAACTTCTCGTGGCGGGCATCCTTGTGCAACACATATGATGATTTTGATCGTTGTGTCGATGGGCGGCGACAGCGTATGAAGTAGCAACTCAGCCCTTGCTGATCGGATCCGATCCCATTGTTATGGGATCGTGATGCCTAGCTAGCACGTTGTCACCTCAGCATCTCGTGACGACTCCAACTCGACATCTCGTGATGACTTGCCATAGCAAGGATCAATAGGGCTCCGGCTTCCTGGATCCCGTCAAGATCAAGATCCGAAAACAGAGAAGAGGCACAGTGCTTTAGCTGCTGCAAGGTACACGTGCACGGGATCCAATTTGGACCTTGCAATCGGAGACCGGATCCTTCTGCAAAAGCCCGTACCATGCAACAGCACGTTCTAAGATCCAATATTTATGCATATATACCATTACACAAGCAAGGAGCAAAACAAGATGCATAGACGATGTCAGACCCTTTGAACCCGTACTACCACGGGGCCTCTGTAGGCGGCAACAGTGCGCCGCCGCCGCCGCCGCCGCCGCGTTACTCGGACTTTGAGATCGACCTCATAGCGTCCCATCACACCGGCACCCCATCGTTTATCGATCTTCCTGCTTCGCATACGTGACTCTGTGCCCGTAGGAAGCTGATGGACATGATGGACGATGCGTGTACGTGATCGACTCCATGCCATAGAAAACACAAATGAAGCTGTGTATATGTGTATGCTATATATATAGGAAGAGGAGGAATACGTGAGGTTTTAGGACTTCAAGAAGAGGAGGATTACGAGAGGAAGAGTCCACTTCTTTTACATTGATTGTTTATTAATATAGGAAGATGATCTATACGTGTGTGGGTTCAGAACTATAGAAAGAGTATATGCATATATCAGAAGAGCGAGGTTTGGGTTGTGTGGGGCCATGGGCGAACGGGTAGAACTGTTGGTGAGAAAAAAAACGATGAGGGAGGCGGTTTAGATGGCAGGAACATAAGATTTTCTTACGTTAATTTGTTTTATAATGTATGGCCCACGGAGAGATTAATATCGATCCTCAGATCTAAAGATGTTTAATCATCCAATGGTCATAATATGAGATGGGTATAAAATCTCAGGTTACAGCTATTTTTTAATTCTTTCGCTCTTTTATAAGTTGTATTGTTTCGCGTAATTTTGCTATTAATAACCTTACCTTTTTTTATATTTGAGGCAAAGTTTCCTTCGTCTTTACTTCCCCGTCTCAGGCCCCGTCGGAGTCGGAATCGGAATCAGATCGCCTGACGTCTCCATCTGCGCCGTCCCCGTGACACCGTATGACGGTGTTGACCTAGTCCCGTGCCTTCTTTGCTTGACCGCCTCAACCTCAACACACACAGTTCCTCAAAAAAAAAAAAAAAAACCTCAACACACACACACACACACACACACAAAAGGAGGGCTTCTTCGCACCTCTCTCGAGCCGCCGCCGCCGCCACCTTCGCCGGCGTCGACGATGGGCGACTATGGCCACGGCGGGGGTCAGATGCGGGGCAACCCGGACTCCCGCCCCCGGGGCCAGGGCCAGCGCCCTAACGTCCAGCAGCTCAAGCTCGTAAGTCACCGATCCCCTCCTCTCCCCCCACTAAACCCTAACCCTAGCTGCTGCCTGATTTGTCTCTGATCTGACGTTTGGTTTGGTTTCGCTTCGCTCGCAGATGGGGCAGATCCACCCGACGGGGCTCACGCCCAACCTGCTCAAGCTCTTTGAACCGCGCCCGCCGCTCGAGTACAAGCCCCCACTGGAGAAGCGCAAATTGCCGGCCTACACCGGTGAGTCGACGGATCTTGGGATGATTGTCTATAAAGATGTTTTCAAGGTTTGCTCACTGACTGACTGATGTGGCTACTGATTTGGATGCAGGGATGGCACAGTTTGTGTCACACTTTACTGGGCGTGATGATCCAGAGTATGCTCCGCCGGTGCCCAAGGGCGAGACCAGGGTATGTCTTTGTCTAATAGTACTAGTGAACAGGCTTATGTGCCATACAACTTTATTCATTCATTGTAGAAAGATTTTATACATGCATTTAATAAATTGTTATATATTTATTACGTTTTTTAAAATAATTTTAACTAAACAGCCTGTAAATAGGATTAAGGAGAAAACTTCAGCAAGGATTGGACGCAATAACATATTTAATAGTTTTTTTTCACAGTAAAAATAATTTTTAACTAAACAGCCAGTAAACAGGATTCAAGACAATTCTTTAGCAGGATTGCACACAGGCACTAATTGATGGCAAATTGGTGTACCAAAAATGAAGCACTTTGACTCTGAAATTGTTTATATATGAATTTTCTAAATCTTTTGACACTTGTACTGTATACACGAGCAATCATTTTTGCAATGAGCCATCCCAACATACCGGCAGAGAAGAAATTAGAGAACCATTGAACAAATGTCTATACCAGATTAGTTGAGGTTAGCATGAATGATTGAATGACTAAACTCCATGTGTACAAATGATTGAACTAATACAAATTTTGGCTTAATAATGATTGGATTATGTCTTTCTCCATTTTGGGGCATACCATAACATTGTTATACCCTTTTACTACTTTATTTTATCTTGTACCTGATTATTATGTATGCTCTGTATAGGCTGAGAAAAAGGCTAGGATTCGCAATAATAAGCTCGAGCAAGGTGCAGCTAAGGTTGCTGAAGAGCTTCAGAAGTGTAAGTTCTTACTTCAGGCATGGTGTCACCCCAATTCTTTCAAAATGATGGATGTAATAACATCATTGTTCTGATTTGGTTTTATGCAGATGACCCACAAAGTGACCCCAATGCTACTGGAGACCCATATAAAACACTCTTTGTTGCTAGACTTGTAAGTAGTTTTGCTTCAAATCATTGGCACATTCCTTAGTCTGTACTCATGAAAATGAGATGGCAAGTCATCTTTGTAAAATATCAAGCTAATTGGCTTTGCCATTGTTGCAGAACTATGAGACATCTGAGCAAAGGATCAAACGGGAGTTTGAAGGTTATGGTCCTATTAAAAGGGTAAGTAATGTGGTTAATTCCTGTGCAGGTGAAGTTTATTGCACTTTGGTAAGGTTTTTTTTTTTTAGTTCTAAAATGCAAACAATAATTGGCCAAAACTGTGGGAAGGTTGCCTCATTAGGTTATGGCTTCCTTCTAAGCTCCTCGGACAAGTGTTTGCGACACCAGGGCTCCTTATAGTTGCTCTGTTGCTCCATTTCATATCTAGAATCAAAAGTTGCACTTCTTTATTTTCTTTCTGGTTTCAATTTTCGTAGTAATTTTTGGTCAACTTAGCGAACGTTAGTTTTTGGACCCAACAACTTATTTGCCCTGTTTTATGCGCATGTATTTAGTGTTTGCTCTTGAATGTATGCCATGACAACTATTTATGGTTTTTGAGCTGTGAATTCGATGATTTCTCTGTAATTCATTTTACTTGATTATGAAATTGATTCTAGAATAAAATATTTTCAGTAGTTTTATACAGTTCAACACAATGATGTAAAAGGTTAGCTAGTTAACTGTATTTAAACATCAGACAAGACAATTTTTATGCACCTATCTTGTTGGTTTTATTGTGCTAAACTAAGGAAATATCAATCATCTCTGTGAGTACAGAAGGTCTACAACTCTACAGTGTCTCTTTTTAAGAAAATTTTGTACCTTTTGGGGCTTAGTGGAATACATTTCAAATGAAAAATTATATAGGGTTCACTCATATGTATGCTCGCTGGTAATTTAGTTAGTCTCTTGCTCTGAATCATTGGAAAGCCGTTTTAATGTGTGCATGGTTGGTACAACCAATTAATGACAAGGTATCTCTGGTAACATAAATGCGTAATCAGGTAACTATGGCTGCACCTATCTGTGGCCCAGGTTCTCTATTTCCTATACTAGTGCTTTTTTGTTGTTATCAAGAAATTTCTCGAGGACAGAGCAAGTTGCTAGTAATGGTTGAGTTCTTTCATTCCACAAATTTGCATCTACCATATTAGTCAACTTGGGTAAACAAGCTTGAAAAATGCTGACAGTGTACAAATTTGTATAGATCACTTTGTATTTTTCAAAAAGCAGTTTGTAGACGGATTTTCTATGGTATGTGGGATTAATTAGCTAGGTTTGCTGGTGAGTATAGTATTTATAGTTTATTCAATTTAAAAGGTAGCACTGCTACCAAATTCTGGTTTTGTGGAAGCAATTGACAACCTGACGCAGCACTAATTGCATCTCTCAACTCTTTGAGTCGAAGATCCGTCGATTTGTCCATAAGGGGTATACAGCACTCACTTGGTATTTATCACCTTTCTGTTAACTTTGTTATCATTCTGTTCATTTGGAAAACGAAGGCTGAACAAATTTCACTGATGGAGGGCAACTTGGTATAGTATTTAGTTCTATCGTACACCCTTTTTGTTTAGTAAAATTCCCTGGTAAGGGATATCCAATTTACTTCCCAACGTATGCCAATCGGCCAGACACCGCTTTCCCTCCAACTGTGTTGATCTGTGCTGGATTTCACTCCTCGTATGGAAGCTCTACATGTGCAAGGTTAGCACGGCTGTTTTAGGCTTTATGTCTGTCTGTCGTGCAGCATAAAATATGCTAAAAATTCAAAGAACAGCAAACGCAATTACAACTAAAAATATATATATTCTTAGGTTCAGTGGAACTTTCTTATTGAATATTATTTGATTACTATATTTGATCTTTGCAGGTTCGTCTTGTAACTGAGAAAGATACAAGTAAACCTAGAGGATATGCATTCATAGAGTATGTGCACACACGTGACATGAAAAGTAGGGCTCTCTTTTTTTTGGTTGCAATTTCCCATTTGGTTTATTTTTTGACTCTCCTAATAGCTTACATTTTCTCTGCTAACTTGGGTTCTCACCAGATGCTTACAAGCAAGCAGATGGGAGAAAAGTGGACAACAGGAGGGTATTAGTTGATGTTGAGCGTGGTAGAACTGTTCCAAATTGGCGTCCCAGGAGATTGGGTGGTGGGTTGGGATCAAGCAGGATGGCTGGTGCTGATACTGACAAAAAGGATTCCACTAGGTACATCTGTTTTCTCATTTTGATCACCTGTAAAAAGTTATTGCTTTTAGAAAGCACTGGAGTCAAACTTGTCACTCATGCTTATACTGGTCATATGTGTTTGCTTTTCTTCTACTGGTCATATGTGTTTGCTTTGCTTATACTGGAGTCAAACTTGTCACTAATTCTTATACTGGTTATATGCTTTTCTTTTCTTTTTTTGAACATGTTATATGCTTTTCTGTATGGGGCCTTCTGTACCATCTGATACATTGACACGTCATTGTTGTTGAAAGTTGTGATGACCTTAGTGTATTACTTGTGCTACATTTATGTTGGCATTATGATATCTAGTTGTTAACACTTGTGGATATCTTATTATCAGGGAGCAACAGCATGGTGGGCGCCCTAGATCAGAAGAGCCTAGGAGGGATGATCGTCGTGCTGATAGGTAAGCCATGCCAAATTAAAGGGATTGTTGCATTGATGTCATACTTTTGATGCTTATACTAATTGCTTCTTTCTTTTTCTTTTTTTTTTTTGCTGAAAGGGATCGTGAAAAATCTCGTGAGAGGGTACGGGAAAGAGACCGTGAGGAGAGGACCCGTGAACGTTCACATGACCGGACTCGCGATAGAGATTCACGAGATGAGAGGCATCACCAAAGAGACCGTGAGAGGACTCGGGACAGGGAGAGAGGAAAGGACCGCGAAAGAGACCATGTCCGTGACCGTGATCGTCGTGACAGGGACAGGGATCGTGGTCGGGACTACGATAGAGAAAGGGAACACGCTCGCTCTCATGATCGCCATCGTGAGAGGGGCAGGGACCGTGGTGAAAGAGATTATGAGCGCACCAGTCATGAACGTGACCGTGGTCACATGCATGAGAGGGATGCAGACTATGGCAGTGGTGGGACAAAGCATGACAAAAATCTGTCTAGTTATGGGCAGGATTATGGCTATGGTCAGTATGAGCAACACAAAGGTCATGACACATATGGTTATGGTCAAGATGGACGTGGGCATGAAACTGAACACTCAAAGCGGCATGAACATGAGTATTACCGTGAAGCCAACTACCAGATGCTGCCAAACAATGCTGAACCAGAAGGCCCCGAGGAAGGTGAGGCTTACGAGGAAGGCGACTACCAGTATCACCGGGCTGGTGAACACATGAATGAAGCTTGATTGCTGCGGTGAGATTTGCCTGCAGCTTTATACGGATACAATGATAATTCCAAAGTTGGTTCTTTGTATGAATTGGTTTCAGGCTTTCAGCTGCATAGTGCCTGTCAGTTATGTCCTTCCATGTTGGGAAATTCTCCAAACGAAGTAAAAGCATGCCCAATTGCGTGGATTTTGGAATTTCAAGCCTGTGGCTGCCAATGTCTTATGGACTAAGATGTTTATGTAATCTGGTTGTGGAGATCCATATTATTTGCCCTCATCCTTGTACTCTTCTGTTAAAAAGTTTTGTATGACAGGTCCTTTAAATTATTGTTCCGACTTTTGCAGGACTTTAGAAATGTTGTTCCATTTTGTCTTTAACAAAATAGCCATAATGTTTCAATCACTAGGATCATGCCTATGTGTTGCTATGGGAAAAAATATATCGTGACAATTTAAATTCAAGAGTATTTACTATATAGAATTTCTTTTCACTGCGATGTTTACTACATTCTATTGGGTTATACTTTGTCCTCTGGGTTGTCTGTTTGGTGTTTGTTGCTGAATTTACAAGCAAATTTTGATTGAGCAATCTCTGCATATGAAGATTTGAATTTCAAGCCGATATTATAAAGCAAAAGCATCATAGTCAATGATCTCATATTCATATAGGTGGCATTCATAACTGTTAGATGGCTGTCGATCCATGTAATGGACCTGTTCAGAGTCTCAGACCCCATAGTCGCCTGCTTTCTAGGTTCATGCCAACCACGGCTGTTGTAATCTAGCAAGGACCACCGCTCCTGATTACTCTTGATTTCCGTTGTCAAATGCCCTCCTTGGTTTGTCAAAGAAATAACCATTCTCTGATATAAGTCACCTTCAAATTGAAGATGTAAAGATCAAAAAGTAATAAACAATAGAGGTTGGCTAAGGATTAGTAAAAACGTTCATCAGTACGTACTATGTATAGGCACAAGTCATGAAGGAAAACCTTACCAGGTGCATTCCACAAAGACTTTGCAGAAGCACCTCCTTCATAGATGAGGTCTCCAACGTTTTTCCTATGGATTTTTGCACTGACAGAAACAGCGGGACCATCTTTAAGATTTTACCTGGAGCCCCCTCTTCCTGCACAGCCAAATCAACATGATATATGCTACAATAGTCATGCCAACTTTCTGATCCAATAGCGCCTGGGGCAGTCCCAGAGAGCACAATTTGGCATCGGGAATGCAGAATGTGCTGAAGTTACTATTGTAAGCAAATCTGTCATGTGCAAGAGAATATCCCCAGCACTCTGACCACCAATACTCATGGCAAGGTATGGCTAATTCTTGTGGCACATTGAGCTGCGGATATTCCGTTCTAGGTCATTAAGGACATCCAGATTAGATCCAGAAAGGTCTATCGTGTAATCATCATCATAAAGAAAATACTCAACCATAGGTCCTGGTTCACATAGTACATCTGCAAGAAGTAAGATGAGAACTTGTTAAAATTAGCACAACTCCACTGAACTTCAATTTTTTTGAAACTACAATTTTGTTGCCGCGGGACATTGTGTGAACTATAGTAGATACAGCATGTAGGCTCTCGTGAAGAATAAAATAGACAACTGAAACCTCGCGAGACGTTGCATTAGACATGAAATGGCTTAGCCATTTAATCAAACGATTAGCCTAAGCATAATCTGTGCAGGACATTGATGACACTAATAATCTGATTCGGAGGAACTATGAATTTTGAACTTTCATACGAGACTTTCTGAATCTTGAAATCGTTTATGCAAATTGTTGTACACCAAGCAAAGAAGCCACTGGAAGGATGAGGATAAACTTTTTGATAGGAAGTTATATATCTCTTATGATTCGATCTCCATGTGAGCATACTTGGAACATAGGTTAAATTTCGTGCTATGTTATGTTGATAACGTCCTGCAGTACGAGAACCAAAGGACCGGTGTACTATCCATGAAGTCCGATGTCTATGCGCTAGGCATTGTGCTCTTGCAGTTGCTTGACGGCAAGATCACCGATGGGGCTAGCGCATGTTGTCGAGACTGCACTAGAGGATGGCTGCTTTGTTGACATCCTGGATGCAACTGCTGGGCAGTGGCCTCTCAATGATGCAAAAGAATTGGCTATTCTAGCACTAAGGTGCTCAGAAATGCGGCGCAAAGACCGGCCTGATTTGAACGATCATGTTCTTCCGACAATGGTACGGCTGAAGGATGTTGCAGCGAAGGCCAGAGAAAAGATGCTTTTCAGGGTCACACAGCACCTCCAAGCCATTTCATTTGCCTCATAGGATGTATACTGATCTCTTCTTTTCTTGCATAATGTTTCAGGAAGTGATGGTGGATCCATATGTCGCATCGGATGGTTGCACCTACGATCGTAAGGCGATTGAGTTGTGGCTAAGCACGAACGAGACGTCCCCGATGACCAACCTGCGTTTACCGAACATGAGCCTGATACCAGATCACTCCCTTCGTTCTGCAATCATGGACTACTGGAGGTCGAAAAGCAAGTGACATGTGATTCATTCAGACCTCGGATTGCATGCTTCATGATGCAGCGATGGCTTATTTGTCTTACACAGCGAAACTGACCGTTTTTTGTTAAAAAAAAAAGTGTACGGAAGCAGTAGTCTTTGTTGGTGCTACAACCTAGCACTGACGGGGCGAGTAGTGCCTACTCGACCCTACCCTCGAGACCCTCCTTGAACCAAGGAAGAAGACGAGCCGAGCTCCTGAACACACACCGCTCTTGTTTCAGCGTTGGCCGAAACTGAGTACACAAGTGTATGGTCGCAAAGAAGTTTATGTTTCCATTGCTTTGCATAGAATTTATACGCAGATCTCACCCACTATCGGGTACATGAGGCATGGTTATAGCACTCAACTATTCCTAGTACTATTCTAGCATCAGCTTGAGACGTGGCTGATGAAACCTCTATAGGCGCACGACCTAACGCTATGCTGCTACAGGACCAGGACATGGTCGGCCTCGACACGAGCTGACCCCTACATGTCCTTGACCATGTTGAGATGTGAAAGATGGGATGGCAGCAGATTATGTCCAACAATCTTCCCCTAATCCTGCTGCTAGCCCTTGACCTCAGCTCCTCGAACCGAAGACGCCCGAGTGACTTGGTGAGGATGTTAGCGAACTGCCGGCTAGTGTCGATGAACTCGATGACGATCTGTCCTCCATCGACACAGTCTCGAAGAAAGTGGAACTTTACATCGATGTGCTTGCTTCTGTCGTGGAGGACCGGGTTCTTTGCCAGCGCAATTGCTGGCTGGTTGTCCACCTTGAGCGCCGGTGGCCGAGCCTCGACACCCGTGAGCTCGCTCAGCAACCGTCGTAGCCAGACCACCTGGCACGCCGCCGTGGCCGCAGCCACATACTCTGCCTCACAGGTGGACAGAGCCACCATCTTCTGCTTCAACGACTGCCAGGCGATCGGCGCTCCGTCGAGAAAGACAAGCACGCCGGAAGTGCTCCGCCGCCTGTCCACGTCACCCGTCATGTTCGCGTCGCTGAACGCCGTGAGTCCCGGCGCGCCCTCCTTGGCCTCGGGCGGTGCGTCACTGAACACCTTCAGCTGAAGCCCGCCGCGCTTGGGGAAGACAATCCCCAACTCCACGGTGCCCTGGACGTAGCGCAACAAGCGCTTGACCGCTGTCCAGTGATCCTCCCGCGGATCCTCCATGAACCGGCTCACATAGCCCACCGTAAAAGCGATGTCCGGCCGCGTGTGAGTCAGCCAACGCAACCCGCCGACGATGCTCCGGTAGAGCGTAGCATCCACCTTCGCCATGGTGCTCTGCCGCAAGACCTTAATGCGCTCCTCCATTGGCGTGGCCACAGCCTTGCAGCCTGCCATGCCCGCCCGCTCGAGCAGCTTCTGCGCATAGGCGTGCTACCCCAGCCTGGTGGCGTCCTCCCCCTGCTTCACCTCGATGCCGAGGTGGTAAGACAGGGCACCCAAATTGCTCATCCGGAACCGCGCGGCCATCTCCTCCTTGAAATTTGTGATGTCCTGAGCCCACGCACTGGTGACGATGAGGTCATCCACGTACACCCCGACGATGAGATGCTCCTTTCCCCGTCGACAGGTGTACAGTGCGTGCTCCGTGACGCATCTCCCGAACCCAAGCTTAGCCATGGTGGCATCGAGCTTGGAGTTCCACGCCCACGGTGCCTGACGCAGGCCGTAGAGGGCCTTGCACAGGCACAGCACTTTCTTCTCCACGCCCTTGACGATGAACCCCGGCGCCTGCTTGACGTAGACCGTCTCCGCCAGTTCCCCGTTGAGGAACGCGACTTGACGTCGAGGTGGTGAACCTGCCACTCTTTGGCAGCAGCGAGGGCGAGCAGGAGTCGCACCGACTCCATGCGTGCAACGGGGGCAAAGACCTCCTCGAAGTCGACCCCCTCGCGCTGCACGAACCCTCGAGTGACGAGGCACGTCTTGTGCTTTACCACGGCCCCGCGCTCGGCCCGCTTCACCTTAAAGACCCACTTGAGTCCAATCGGCCAGCATCCCGCTGGCAGATCGACAAGCTCCCAAGTCTTGTTTTCCTCGATGGCCTTCAGCTCCTCTAGCATCACCTTCCGCCACGCCGCGTCGCGCTTCGCAATGGCGAATGTGGTCGGCTCCTCTGTACTCATCAGAAGCAGAGTATGGTCGTCATCGAGGGTCCGCGCCGCCAGACCGGGTACCATCGCATCTGCCACGACGTCGTCCAAGCGATGGAACTAGACCTCCTCACCCTCGTGGTATGCGTCCACGAATTCCGTGATGTTCGACGGTGGCGTTGCATACTCGATGGTTGCAACCGCAGTTCCTCGAGGCGGAGTTGTTCGCAGCGGAGAAGTTCCGTGCTTGACCCTACCCTCGGCGGTCGAGGTCCCACGGCCTGCACTCGAGGCTTCCTGATCAGCGATCGAGGCCACTCTAGCAGTCAAGGCACCCCAGCCCGTACTCGGTCCTGCTGACCCATGGTCGAGACTGCCTGCCTCGGGTCGAGGCCCCCCGGTCGAGGGTCCCCTGAGCGACCGTAGCCCATGGTCCCGTGCTCGAGGCCTCCCTCGATTGGGTCAAGTGGTTTGAGGCCTCCCGCGAACGAGTCCGCAGTCGAGGCCGGCTCGACCCGTGCGCGTGACTCGGTTAGGTTCGAGGCCCCCTCGCCCTGCTCGACGCCTTCGGTTCTGCAGTCACGGTTGAGGCCGTGCCCCTCCAACCCGCGTTCGCGGCCGAGGCCCCTGTCGAGGGGTGGCCCAGTGGAACGGAGAACGGCCCAAGGCAGGGGACTCTGCTCTGGACAGATTGGGTGGCTCCTCCGCCTCAGCCGCCACAGGGTCCACTGCTCCGGCTTCCCCGGTCCCTGATGCCTCCTCAGGTTTGCCATGGCCATGGATTACCATCCTTTCCACGACGAATGTGTCGCAGAACCCGCCGCCTTGCTCGAGGCCCTCCGCTTGCGGCTCATCCCAAATCCACGAGGTTGCCTCATCGAAGACCATATCCCAGGACACCACAACCTTGCCTCTGAATGGATCATATAGCCGATAGGCTTTTGACCCCTCATCATAGCCGAGGCACACCATGCGCGTGCTCCTGTCCTCCAGCTTCCCGAGGCCCGGCTTGACGGTCTTCATATTACTGATGTAGCTGAACGTACATAGGTACGAGACATTGGGCTTGTGCCCGTGCCACGCCTCGTACGGTGTCTTCCTCTCGAGGGCTTTGGTCGGTGATCGATTGAGGATGTGCACGGCGGTTGTGACCGCTTCTCCCCAGAACGCCGCCGGCATCCCCTTGGCCTTCATCATCGAGCGTGCCATGCCGACGATGGTCTGATTTCGGCGCTCCACGACGCCATTCTGCTGCGGCGAGTAGGGTGCTGTGAGGTGTCGACCCACCCCCTCCTCGACGCAGTACTCAAAGAACTCGAGCGCCGTGAACTCGCCGCCGCGGTCAGTCCGGAGCACCCGCAGCTGCTTGCCGCACTCCGCCTCCGCCCGCGCCTTGAAGTGCTTGATGGCATCCGCCGCGTCACTCTTGCTCGTCAGGAGCTGCAGCCACATGTAGCAGCTGCAGTCATCCATGAGCAGGAGGAAATATTTCCGCCCTCCTTGCATTGCTGGTGTGATTGGCCCGCAGAGGTCCCCGTGGAAAAGCTCGAGGGGTACCGTCGAGCGGTACCTCACCGTCTTCGAGAACGGCAGCCGCCTCTGCTTCCCCGCTAGGCAGCTGTCGCATAGCTCCTGGCATGCTCGATCCGTGGCAGCCCGGTCACCATCTTCCAGAGCCAGCCCAGAGCGTCGAAGCTCAGGTGGCCGAACCGGCCATGCCACAGCCACGGCTCCTGCGTGCATGCCGCCACCAAGCACACAGGATGTTCCACCTTCAAATCGAGAAGATAGAGGCGGTTCTTGGAGCGTGTTACCTTGACGAGAAGACAAAGCTCCTTGTCCCTGATCTGCAGCACGCTGTCTCGGATCAGCACCTCCGCCCTGCGCTCGTTAAGCTGACCCAGACTGACGATGCTCGAGCGGAGCTGTGGGATGAAGTACATATCCGTTAGTGCGCGCTGCTCCCCGTTCCAACAACAGAAAATGACCGCGCCTTGGCCTCAGATGTGCACCCTCGAGCCATCCCTGAACTTGACCGTGCCGGTCTTGTTCGTGTCGAGGTCGGTGAGGGCGGTGCGGCAACCAGTAATATGGTTGCTCGCGCCAGAGTCAAGGTACCACCGCTGCTCCTTCTTGTCGCCGACTGTGCCTAGATGTGCCTACGCTCGCGGCTCGTCAAGTTCGATGGCCTACGGCGCAGTCCTCTGCTCTGCCTCCGCCTCCCCTGCTTCGCCTTCCTGCAGAGCGCAGTACTCACCCATCAAGAGCGCTTGCTCTTCGTCGCTGTCGTCCTGAGCCAGGTGCGCCTCCTCCTCCTTCTCCTTCCTCTCCGGGCACTCGCGAGCCCAGGGCCCTACTTTTCCGCACTTATGGCATGCGTTGGGGGCAGTGAACTTCTTCTTGCCCTCCTTCTTGTCCGCCGGAATCTTCCCCTACTTCTTGTCGCCATTGCCGCCATGCTCACCACCGCCGCGGCTGGAGCCTTCCCCGGACCGGTGCTTCTCCTTCATCCACATTGTGTACTCCTCCTCGGTCAGCATCAGCTTGGGCTTGTCCTTCTACGGTGGCGCAGGTCCGCGGCTCTCCACCACCCGCAGCTTCACTGCCACATCCTCGAGGGACAAAGTGGAGATGTCCAGCATTGTCTCGATGGACATGGCGAGCTGCGAGTACTTGGGAGGCACCACGCAGAACAACTTGCTGACGAGATCCTCATCCTCCAGCGGCTTGCTGTAAGTGGCCAGCTGGCTGGCCAACAACTGGAGACGCAGCGTGAAGTCCTCCACCGTCTCCCCGGACTTGAACCGGATGTCGTTGAACTCGCGCTTGAGCTGCTGGACCTTGGCGTGCTTGGCTCGATCCGAGCCAGTACGGAATGAGGCCAGCATCTCCCGAGCCTCCTTCGTCGTGGCCTTCTGGCTGAGCGCCTCATGGAACTCGCCGGGCGTGGAAGCCATGAGCGCCTCCATGATGCCCACGTCCGCCTTCTCGCCGGCGTTCCCAGTCTCGACGGCCACCCACCACCTCCGGGCGCACAGCTTCCACTTCATCTGCACAGCCCACTGGCCGTAGTTTGTGCGGGTGAGCATCAACCAGGAGTTGGTCCCGCCATACTCCCTCACCACACGCACCTCCACCGACTGAGCCATAGGCTGGAGCTGCCTCTTTGCATCTCCGCCGCTGCCCTGCAGCGCACCGGTGCCTGTACCAGTCTCCGACATCGCCAGCGGTGAAACCTAACGATGTGTATGGCTTTGATACCATGTGTTGGCGTTAGAAAATAGCACCGACGGGGCGAGTAGTGCCTACTCGATCCTACCCTCGAGACCTCCTTGAACCAAGGAAGAAGACGAGCCGAGCTCCTGAACACACACACCGCTCTTGTTTCAGCGTTGGCCGAAACTGAGTACATAAGTGAATGGTCGCAAAGAAGCTTATGTTTCCATTGCTTTGCATAGAATTTATACACAGACCTCACCCACTATCGGGTACATGAGGCATGGCTACAGTATTCAACTACTCTTAGTACTATTCTAGCATCAGCTCGAGATGTGGCTGATGGAACCTCTACAGGCGCACGACCTAACGCCATACTGCTATAGGACCAGGACATGGTCGGCCTTGACACGAGCTGACCCCTACATATCCTTGACCATGTTGAGATGTGAAATATGGAATAGCAGCAGATTATGTCCAACAGTCTTTAGAAAGGGTTTTAAGTTGTGCATCAGCTCAAGCAAAATGTAAAAAGTCGCCTGATAGCAAACCTCGCTGTCTTAGCGAAGCAATTCCTTTCTCTCTCCTATTCAAATAATGTATTTGTAAGCCTGTAGTCAAATGTCAATTATTATGATTCATCATTTGATTCTTAGACGAAATGGATTCTTCATATTGCTGCTATTATACGCGGTTCCTTTTTTTTCTCTCTGGAATGAGGTATTGTCATGTTCAGTTAGACTGTCCCTCTTTGGCAATGGTACCAGTTGTTGAGAAGGAGCACAACAGGAAAAGGTGAAAGCAAACTGTCAATCAGCTAAGATTGAGTAGATATTGACAGTCTTCTGGGGATAGGTGAACCTTTCATGACAATATGTCCCAGTTCCCATATGTATGCACTGTGTTAAAGCAAATCAAAGAGTAGTTAAAGTAAACAACTTTTTCAGAAGACAGTAAATAAAAGTAAACAAAGCAGCTGCATGGGCATGGTTAAAGGCAGAAGAGATATAAAAACTAGGGTTGATCCAGTTTAAAGGCTCAAGGTACATCTTGCCATGTTACTGCTAAGGATCGTATCATATGTATGGAACGTAGGAGCTTCACTCAATCTACTACTCATTCAGTCATTTGGCAGGAAATAATTTCAGTATCGTAGAAACAGAAAAAAAAAATAATCCGAGTTCCAGACAGGATGTTTCCAATGCTGTTCCTAAGCACTCTCGCCGTCCTGAATACAGTAGCCGTGTTAGGTTGGGTGAGCCCTTCCTCTTGCACTGATTGGAAACACAATTAAGCTGTTCATGGGAGGACTGAAAAGTTGGGAAGCAAGCTTTCAATTAACTTTGATCCCTGCAGATCGCGTAAAGATACAATTGTCGGCTGAAAAGAACTTGCACCGGGCCAGGCAAACCCAAACCCAATCAATCAATCAAAGCAGGATCGTTCATAGTCTAATCCCACCTCTCCTAAAGGCTCTGATCGTGACTTTAACCACTGTCACTCCTCTCCAGATTTGCTTTGGATTAAAGAACACGAACGAGCTCACCTTGCAACCATATTTTATTAGCAGTCTCCCTCTGTTCATGATGAATCGTTCGTGTGCATCGCCGTCAGCTAATCTCAGTCTCGATCCCGGCTGTCAGTCTTCTGTAATAAAGGATTTGTTGAGACTGAAGAAGGCAACTGAGCAAGCAAGATGATTGCATTGCACTGCATTGGGCAGGTACAAATCACACGGCAGCAGGAAGGGGAAATGATTGGATTGATCGGATCAGACAGAGACGGATGGATGGCTGCAGCTGCAGATTCATAATCGTGATGGTGTTGTTGTTGGGCAACCGAGAAATATTTGCAAAGATTTCATTCCCATTAACTTTCTTCACCAAACATACAATTAGTAGTAGTAGCTAGTAGCTAGCACAATCACTCAACGCTGTTATTTTTCACCAACCAGCAGCAGAGATTAGGTGCGCTGATTTTACATGACACGGCGTCCAGGAAAAAGCAGACAGCCATCTTTTTTGTTTGCTTGCTTGTTTGTTGCTCGTTCGTCGTCATCGTCGTTTTCGTTATCAGAAACCCAACTGATGAAAGAATTCATCGAAAAGGAAAGAAGAAAAAACAAGAAAGAATTAAAAAAAAAGGGAAAACAATCTCCTCTCTTCTCCTGACTCCTGATTGATTAACTGTAGTAATTAATTAATTGATTAATTACCCCCAACAGCCAGTCCACCACCACCTGCGAGATCCTCCTAACCAGAATCAAGAACCTGCTGCTCTTCATCTCCTAATCGTCAATCATCAATCTCCCCTAGTCCACTTGCCATCAGAAGAGATCGATCGATTGATGAAGATGCATCAGAAGAGCGCTCTGGTGACGAGCGGCGCGGCGGTGTTCCACGTGCTCTGGCTCGTCCGGTCAACGGCGGCCGGGAAGAACTGGCAGTGGCTGGGCACGACGCTGCCGGCGGCGGCAGCAGCAGGGAGGCTAGAGCTAGACTTGGGTTGGCATTGCTGCTGCTGCTTCTGGTGGTGGTGGTGGCGGCTAGCGGGTGGCGACGTCGCGGTGGGGGCGACGCGGCGGCAGGACGGGCACATTGTGAGCGTGGCGGCGGGCGAGGCGGGCTGCGCGGCGTTGGCGGCGGCGGGCGACGGCACGGCCTTGAGCGCCCTGAGGTCGGCGAGCTCCTTCTCGAGGCGCTTGTTCTCGTCGGCGAGGCGCTCGCACCAGCGCTTGAGGTACTCGCAGTCCACCTCCGTCTGCTTGAGCTTGGTCCGCGCGCGGCGGTTCTGGAACCACACCTCCACCTGCCGCGGCCGGAGGCCCAGGCGGTTGGCCAGCGCCACCTTCTGCTTCTGCAAACGACCAGACGAGACAAAATCTTGGTCAGCCACCGCGCCATGCATGGATCAGCGAGCGAACGGAACCGATCGAGCAACGGCGACGAATGAGGAGAGGAAGACTTACGGGGTTGAGCGTGCTGTGCGTCTTGAAGCACTCCTCGAGGACGGCGGCCTGGTCCTTGGAGAGGCGGAGCTTCTTGCGCCCGCCGGCGCCGTCCGCGCCGTCCTCCTCGTCGCTACGGACGCCTCCGGAGCCGGTGCGCTCGAGCTCCCTGTCCCTCTTGTTGGTGTTGTCCCCGCTGGCGCCGCTGGAGAGCGCGGCGGCGCTGTCGGGCGACGTGGAGGCCCGCATCGCGGCGCGTTCGGCGAAGTCCAGGTCAAGCCCCACCGCCGCGGCGTTGCCGGCGGCGGCAGAGGCGGAGTGGTACTGCGCGTGCGCGTGCGCGGCGTCAGCGCGCGTCCTGGCGGCGACGTCGGCCACGACGGAGCTGAGCGCGGCGGCCCAGGGCGAGGAGGAGCCGGCGGTGGTGGTGGATGAGGACAGGCTGCCCTGGGACGTGAGGCCCAGGCTGAGGCCGAGGTCGAGGCTGGTACGCGGCATCGTCATCGTGCGAGTAGTGTGGTGGTGAGGCGAGATGAGCTCGATCGGCTCCGGCGGCCCGGTGGTGGTGGTGGACGATGGGATGGGCGATGGTGGAGGAGGAGGGGGAGTGGTGGTGGGGTTATATAGGCGGCCCGGGTGGTGAGGGATCGGAGCCAGCTGCTGGGAGCTCGCACCTGGGAGGGGACGACGACGGACGGGTGGCTGTAGTGGGCAAATGATGAGCTGTGGCGTGCGGGTGAAGTGGATCTCCGCTCCTGTGCACCGCAATTATGAATGGATGGCTGCCTGCTGCTGCCGCCTCCTCTCGTGGCTCGCTCATCATCGCGGCCATGAGCGATCTGCTCCAGCCTTTTTGACCCGGCCTCCTCTCGCTCTCCCCTCGGCTCACGGCTCCATCGCTGAGCCGGTCGGTCGGTCTCGTGCACACATGCATGTCGAGGGCTTGGTCGGGGGAAGTTTGGTTTGGTTGGGTTGGTTCCACTATTTCGTGTAGTCGTGTGGGCAGGAATAGACATAGGAGATCGAATAGGCTCAAATTTGAAAATTGGTGTGGGCGTGCGTGTGTTCGGCTGTCTGTCGGTCCTATCAATCTGGCCCTTTTGATTAATTATTTTGACTGCTTGTCTGAGCAAGATGGGATGATAGTCTAGGAAAAGCTAAATTCTAGCGATTCTATCATTACATATCAAATGCATAGAAGATTAAATTGTGCATACTATATATATACTAGTCTATAAGTAAGCAGGGCTTGATCGTACTCCACATAATCAACACATGATAAAATCAATTTAATGAATTTCATAGTACCTACTTAAATATTAGAAAACTTCTAGAAGAATACCAACTAAAGGACACAGCAATGCTACGGTCCCTTACCAAAATACACACACACAAAAATCACCGCTGACAAACCACACACCCAGCATCTCCGTCCCGGCCCTAACTCGTTATTTACGTCTCTCAGCATCTCCCACACCATAGTGGCATGCCGCCTTCCCTCTTCATTCCCCTCACCATCATCTATATCTGATCTCCAAAGCATCCACCATCGCCCCACATGAATACCACAAACCCTTCTTAACGTCTATCATCATCCACTCTAGACTTTTTGTCGAGTACCTAAAAAAGGGGTACCCTTAACCCTCGACTAAGAGGAATTAACCCCTGACATCAACAAGCCAAATCCGGTGTCATTAGTCCTCGCCTAGCGCAGAAACGCAAGTGCCAGGTCATACTGGGCCGGCCCATGAACGGGCCTCGGAGGTCCGGGCGGCCACTCATCCGACGTACCCCGCTCGAGGCAAAGCAGACCACTCGAGGGTACCTCTCGACCTACACCTCGGTGACGGAGATTCGCCCGAGCGAACAGGCCCCCCTCGAATGCGACGCACCCCTCGAATACCTACCTCCTGTACGAATCCAAAAGGATTTAATGCATTCTACCTGCTCCCGCCTAACTTCGTGGCCACTGTGACGGTCATAGTTACAAGTACACCATCAAATCTTACTTTTACCTCCCATACCGGGAATCTGGCGGGTCGTACCGCACTGTAGCTCCATGCCGCTCACTGTGCCCAGTATCAGGCGACCCCTCGAGGCATATTTACCAGTATCCGTACCGCATTTCCCGGGGCTCGGCCTTATCCATTCGGGCCTCGACCCCCCTCGACCACCTCTCGAGCTGGACTTCGTCATCGCCGGTCAGCACGCCAACAACTCCCGACGCGACGGATACAGGGATCCGTACGACCGTGCTTGGACATCCGTCTATCATCGACATCAGTCGCGTTACCTTACGCACGAGAAGGATGGCCACGTCATCTCTGAACATGTTGCTACAGGACACACCATGCCCAGCTCACGCCTCTACAGCAACACTGACATGATCGGCATCACCTCCTCGATGTCATCAACTACGTCCGCCCTAAGATCCTTGTACCCTTGTGCCCCTCCTTCGTCTATAAAAGGAGGCACCAGGCCCTAGTTTGAAGGGGCAACGAACTCAACCAAAACATAAGGCATAGAGAGCAATCAGAGCCCGTAGCGCTCAAGTCCTAGCTCACCCACTTGCACGCTTGTATTCACCCCTGTACAAGTACTTCGGTGCAAGATAATACAAACTCTCCCCTCCGCTAGATGTAGGGCCTTCTTTTGCCCGAACCAGGATAAACCTTGTGTTCTTCTTGCATCACCATCCGGATTAGGGAGCACGCAGCACATATTCACTCGTTGGTGCTAGACCCCTGGGGTCGAAATACCAACACTTTTTAATCCTCTCTTCTCTTGGTTCAGCCAGTTTCACATGAATGTTTCGGCTTGGTCAGGGGCTTTTGTTTGGTTTAGATTGTTGGATAGTGTGTGGGTGTAGGATAACTATAGGGTATAGCCTCAATTTTGGAATTGCGTGTACATATGTGCATTCGAAATGTCTGTCTATCTAGTCCTTTGGTTATTTTTGTCTACTTGGACCGACAGGGATTGCACAATGGATCCACTAATATAATGCATCCTCCTGCACCCTTGTAATAAGACATCACCTATCTTTAAGGGTCTTCTAAATCCTACAACCACGAGACCTCCTCCCTAACTCGATACATTGAATTCTAACCCTAGATGTGGAGCTTGTTGAAGTTTTTATTGCTTGAAAAGGAGAGGATATCATCAAAGATGGAGCCCATTGGAGTTGAAAACGAGGTGTTCATTAGCCTAGTTGGACACATGCATGTCTCAAGTTTATAAGTCGACTCCTCAAGGGCGTTTGTGGGGGTATAAACCCCTATACCCTCACGGCTGGGCCTTGGGCCGCTCGGACATGGTGGCCCAGATCACAAGACTAAGCTCGTGGGACGTCACCTGATTGGTTGGCCGCCTGCACGGTGCTCGGAGGCTACTTGGCGTGCAAGGAAGCCTAATCTGTTAGGATCTTTATCGTACTCTCCAAAGATATGGAGTATTGTACCCGACCAGAGATAGATCCCTAGATCTATAAACCTACCCGCCCGGCTATATAAGGTGGGCAAGGACCCCCTCAAAACTCATTTGTATACTCATCAATACAACTCACCGAGACACAGGACGTAGGGTATTACGCATCTTGCGGCCCGAGCCTGGATAAACGTACCCTAGTTGTTAATTTGTCTTGCGTCTCACCTCTAGCTCGTAGGACTTAGCGCACCCTCGCTGATCTTCTACTACCTTGGGTAGCCCATGGTAGACTATTGAGGATATTTCATCGACAGCGTTAGCTTGGCTCATCCATCTATATGTGGTAGAATAGCCAAAGGATGTAGCCTTACCATTCCACCCGTAGCTCACTGCCACCACTGGTAGGATAGCCTCCCCCTATTTGCTCTAGTTCTAGTAGATACAAAAACATATCCTAGCCCAAACTTCTGAACTTGGCGAGTGCATGCTTGTGTTTGATTGTTTGTATGTCTAGCCCTTTGCTTATTTCAGATGCTAGGTCCGACGACGATCATATGATTGATCCATTGGTATAGAATTGTATGTCCTACTATTGCATGTCAAATGCTCACATATTAGATTTCATGGACTATAGGCAAGCATGGCTTAAGTGACAAGATCGAGTTAGTACTCTATCCGAAAAACATACGTGTACAATGCAACTCAATTCAATCTAGTATTGCATGGAACGTATGCAAGCAAGGCTAGCCAAAGAAGAAGAAGAATATAATGTCGTAGGAATTTGCACTTTTGGAGTTGAAAAAGAGGAGCTCGTCACTTACTCCCTTTTTTACTTTCCTGTCCTACATCCTCTCCCCTTCCTCCTATGGTCCCCATCGAAAGGAAGAGAAATACTGTTGGATCTCATATATTTACAGAATGTATTACCTTTTTGGGTGTAAGGTAAAATGTACATGGTGATTGATAACAAAATACACACGTGAAGAATGAAAAAGAAAAGTTCAGTTCCTTTTGTAAGGAACGGAAGCCATAGTAGTTGAAAACATAGGAAAATAAACCATCGGCTCCAACCCCAAGGGAAAGAACATGTGCTCTTCATCATTCGAAAAAGCTTAAAATATCTATTCCTTTGTCTTGAAATCCTATATATTTTTTCACTATTCACTTTTTTTTTTTCGTTCCACTGTTGTGTCATGCATATGGGTTAAACGTTACGTTCATGACCTTTGTATAGCAGAGGACCTGGTTGTATATATTGTCGTGCCTACATGTTTGCATTGTGTTGTGATCATCGTCGAACCTGTACTACGTTTCGAAAAGTACTAGTAGTAATGAGTAGCAATAATCACAGGTCGTTAAGAGTGCCGCTGCCGCCGCAGCCGCACGCATGCTGGCCACGAACGCAACGCAACGCAACGCAACGCAACAAACGAGCTCGATAATCCACTTCTTTCCCTCTGTGAAAGTCTGCCTTGGAATCCTCTACGAGAATATTGGATCTTTGCTGCACGCATGCTGACCAGTTCTCGATCGCCCTATATATATGCGCGTCGTCATTCGTAACGGAAAGCGATCGAAATGCCTGTCCCTGTCCCTGTCCCGGCCTGTCCGTTGTGTGCTTCCGCTCTTGTCTTGCTGCGGTGGCGGAGGTGATCCCTAGGCTGCACAGCCTGCTAGCAACCAAGCAGCAGGCAGCCCGTAGCGCCTGTACCCACGTACACGTACACGCAGCAGCTAGCAGAGAGCCAAGACACGCTCGCTCTGATCGGTCGCGACGACGACAAGATCGCGTGGATCCATGCGTGCGTGTACGTGCGCCGTGCGCGCCGCGCCAAATAATCTCTCCCGCAACCGGAGAGAGACGAAAAGGTCAACTCGGCAGCACGCGAGGATGTGGCCCTTTTCAATAGCATCGGTCGGTCGTCGGTCGCCTGTTGTGGCCGCCCCCTCTGTGCGTGCGTGCGTGGTTGCTTCGCTCGGAATTCCAGGGGCGCGCGCGGCGCAGGGTCGGCAAGCTATAGTAGCTAGGTTGCCGCCGGCCTGCCGGTGTTCCGGCCCCTTGCTAAACTATACTAGTATGCTCCTTATGGTTTTTCATTAGCTTCCAAATCCGCAAGCCGATCGATCGAGGTCATTGCACCCCAGCTAGCAGCAAAATCTGTTTAATTATCGCAAATTTGCAATAGCAGGTCGTTATACTATAATAGTACATAATCCGTATATGGTTATTTTCTATCTACTGATGAAGGGTGCAGTGTGCAGGCCAGGTGCGTAGCATTGTAGAAACACACCCTCCCCGTTTTTCTCCAGGCGACAGATCATCAATAACGTCACATTTCGTACGTCCATACGCGCGCATCTGAGACTTGTATTATATATATTATCTCAGATCTCCCTACTCTGCTCTTATCATGAAAACGAAGTTGATCCGTTCTCTCTGCCTGCTGAAATGTAAATAGTTAGACAATATCTCCTTTAAAAAATATATATTTCACGCGTGCGTATTAGTATCTGAGTGCCAAATTGAAAAACGAGCTGTGGGATTTCACTGTTTACCTAATGTGCGCGTGCGATACTATGTGTATCAATATATGATACCGTATAATCCTGCATGGGTGGCCAATGATTATTGAGTATGAGTTTTTGAATAACCACGTACTCCATTAATTTTTGTACTAGTTAGTGTTAACTAATTAATGTAGATATGGAGTCGATGATATCTTGTGCATGCAACAATAATTAATATATACTAGCTAGTTGAATTTTTTTTATGAGTCACACATGCAATACTCAAAGATATACAATATTATCTGTGATTATAAATTTTTGGATTAGTAGTTAGTTGCTTCTACCGAGGGACACAGCTCAACAACGTTAATTATGTTTCGTGCGTATCTGGTTCTGAATTGAAAACGAGAGCGAGCCGTGATTATGTAATCGTTTACCAAATTATACGAATTATTGAAGCATGCGCTTGATATTATCCCTGAGTAGGCAATGATTATTCAGTAACAAGTACGAATAATAACCGCCACTAAATCTTATGCTCGTGGTAACTAATTAATCTAGAGAGCCTCGAGCATATCTCGTGGATGTAATGCAATATGATTGATTGATTATACATACATACATACATACATATATATATGTATATATATATATGATATTAGTAGTGAATTTTTTATATATACTATGAATCATGCAATACTCACACAGAGATATAATATATTAGTGTCATTAACCTCGATTCCTTTTATAAGCAAGGCGGCAACAACTGTGAAACGCTAGTAATTTGGATTAGATCTAACCATGGACTGTGATTCTTGTAATCCAAATAAATTAATGCGGAAAGCCGAGCCGATCAACAGCTAGCTGTGTGAATCTTCACGCTGCATGCTAGTACTAGTAGTATTTGTCTTCTCTCCAATTGTGTTCACCTTCACGACAGTATAAGCAAGGCCAATGCAATGCTTTCCATTCCAGGAGCAGGCAGCTTCCAGGCTTCCAGTCAAGAAGGTTTCCTTTCCACCAACCAACGCAAGTAAGGTCGAGCCAGGCTGGCGTGAAGCCGGCTCATCGACGGCTGCTTCATCGGCTCTCCCTCCCGACCGAGCCGGCGGACACGGACGCGGAGTGAGTCGGGGACCCACGACTGCCCCCTGGGTTGGGGCCCACGCGAGTTGGAGGGAGAGGGAGACAGGGGATGGCCCACCGGGCCGGCCGTGCGCCTCGCTTTGCCGCCACTTTTCCTGACACCCCCCCACACACCCCCCGCAATCATTGGGGCTCCCAACCCCTCTCATCTAGCCCCTGCCGCACTCCTTAAACTACTGCACTCTCTGTTACTATAAAAAAAAAAAGAGTTTCTATTCTTTCCCTCATCATTTTATTTCCCCCCTCCCGATATTCCACAAAATATTTCCCCCATCATTCTTTCCCTTCCCCACTCTTCTCAATAGTACACTATTGTACGTTGTCCTACTAATCCAGAAAAAAATCATTCACTATTTCTTTTTGTTGAAATTGATTATTTGTTTGTGTTCTTTTATAGTTGAGCCAATTAATTAATCCAAATCCTTATATTGCATTCAATCATTGGACCAAAAATACTGCAGCTGCAAGCTGATGAGTGGGAAAAGCATCATGACTTGTTGCACCGACCGTTGCCGAAACCATTGAGTGGCAAAGATTTCTAGGAATGGCACACACTTGTGGTGTAGTGACCGGTACTATGCGAGATAGGCAATGCTAATGCCCACCACCATGCATAATCGCATATGTGGGGTGTTTGCAAAGAATGCAGCTTGTTGTGCTAATTCTGAAAAAGTGACATATGCATATATGCTGCTCTTTTCATCCCGAAGTAATAATAGGTGTATACTTTGAATAAAAATAATACATTTTAACTCTTAATTCTATATTATAATATATCATTATTGTTGGTCAGAGTTTATAAAATTTGACTCTTATATGATGCTGCAAAATATATAGTTTATCACCCTCCTAGAACAAGGAGGGACTAGCTACTAGTTGTTTATGAAACTTTTGTTAAATAAATATAAATTTCCATGGAGTAAGCCAACAAGGGTTCGAGTTACAATACGCGCGACAGCATTAAAGTTAAGTGATCTTGCTGTAGGGGTGAAGGATCACAAAAGTTAATGATTGTCAATCAAGAACTTTCGGTGATATGTAGTACGCATACTTCATAATTATTTAAGGGGTCTGTTTGATTAGGTTTTCCATTGGAGCTCTTATATAAGGAGTTAAGGATAATAAATTATATTGTAACATATTTGACCGGTTTTTGTGCCAGACATTTTTTTTGGGGAGTAAAGGTGAAGTTTTGCAAGCAGCTTGATTAGCTAATTTTATTGTCGTACGTGCGCGTATGATTATTATCTCCTACTAGTTAAGCCTTTCCTTTTGTGCTGCAGGGGATGCTAATGTTTATCCATGATGATATACTATATACCTAGCTATCATTTACACAATGATATTGGTCCCATGTTTTTATGTATCTTGACATGACAGGGAGGATAGGACCAACCAAACCTTATGCTGAAAGCTGCATTAAGCTAGCAGGAGTGGATGCGTGGGGGTGTGTTTGAATAATGCCGTAGCATGTCCACTTAGGGTGGCATTCAAGTCCCCTAGATGTTGTTGTCGGGTCAAGTGGCTCCCCCTTTTAGTTCCCCTCGTCAGTATTTTATTTATCGGCGAGATTAGTGTTTTAATCGGCACTTGTCACACAAGCTAAGCTAATAAGCTAAGCTAGCGAATTAAGCAACAACGGTAGAGCTGACCGTACTTACTTATGAATTTTTTTTTTTGTTTTATGGGAGGATATTTTCATTGAGACATGACTGTTGAGTATGTATAATTTTTCTACGAATTATATAGTACAAACGTAGACAAACAGCTAATAAACTCCACCTGCTGTAATTACTCCTATCATGTTTATTACTCCTATCATTTACTCCTATCACCTGCCGAGCGAGAGAGATTGTGTGAAGATTTGAGCACCACACGTATGTAATTACTCCTATCATGTTTATTACTGGAAAATAAGTCGTGGCGGATTAGTATGAGGCACCAATGATTGGTATGTGATTTCAGCATGGTAATGTCCACATCGACGAAAATTGATGGGAATAGAGGATTCCTTCATACTATTAGCAGTAAACAAACAGCTAATAAACTCCACCTGCTGTCTTCATCACCTTTTGCTCTTCCTATATACTTGATGCTGTTGTCTTTGCCGCGAAAGGGAATTCCAATCGATTGTGGCCTGGCCTCACAAACGTTCACGGCAGGTAGGAGTAGTATCATTGTAGGAGTGCATTGTTGGGTGGATGTAGCGGCTGAGATCCGCACACGGGCAAAGCAAAGCAAGGGCAGGGCAGCTCCAGCTGGGGGTCACGTGCGGCCCAATCATGCGACGGTCTGGTCCTCCTCGAAGCTCTCACCAGCTCTGGATCCCCCATGCGATGGGGTGTCGACCGGGTCGCGGGCCCACCTGTACGAGGCCCCCGGGGAACCCGACTGCCCATGTGCCGCCCTCGTGGACACGACGCGACGCCGCTCCTGGCAGGGATCAGGATTCAGGGGCAGTCTCGGGATTACGGAAATATCTCCCTGCGGACGAAGGCGAAGAACAGGCACCGAGCTTATGATTGGCGGCAGGGCACAGGCAGGCAGGAGCAGGACCAGGACCCAGATCCCCACCAATCATATGATGGAGCATGGATCCCTCCCTGCTCCTCCATGCTGCATCTGCCTGCCAAATCATTTGCTTGGACTCTCACATCCACTGCTACTTGCATCCCGGCTGATGATCCATCCATCCACGCAGACGGTTGTTGTTATAATCTTGTTGCTGTTGTTGCTGGTGACTCCTGACGACGACGATCGATCGATTTATCTGGCGTTTTGATTATTGGTTGGTTGATACTCATAGTATATCTGTTTCTCTGAAACGAATTATTCAGTTTCTCAGACAAGCATGTGCGTCACGGACATATCTAACGATGAAGTACACCGTTTTAGTACGTGGGCTCTTTTTTTTTTTATCGAAAAGATGAAGGAAACCTGTTACTAGGAGGTGTGCATGCCAATCAAATCGGCGTATGCAAATGGACTAGAAAAGAAAACGATGAATCTGTGTAGGAGTTTCCGTTCGACAGCAAGTACATCCAGATCTACCGGGTGCTCAGTCTTTCAGAGGTGCTCGTAGAGGTACGGTTAGGATTTGCGTGTGTGCGTGCGTGTTATGAGTGTCTGCGTTGTACCGTGTAATTCTAAAAAAAAAAATCAACACTTTGTGTGTAAGGAATCAGAGGGCTAACACATAGTTAACATACAGATTTATACCGGTAGAGATCGATAGTACCCTACGTCAAGTGAAGAATGCTTTCTCTTGTATCGTATCACCGCAAAGAGTACGTCTAAGCAACATATATACGGAGTATTGTCCAATGTTGTTAACATTGTGTCTGCTAGCTAGCATATGACCGCGATCGATCGATCGACCAAGCAACTTCGCTCTTTTGTTTTTGTATAAACCGAGATGTGAAACACACTGCTATTGACATGCATTTTCTATTATAATTTCTAAAGGGACTACTCTACATGCAGCTAGCTATAGGTATAGCTAGTGCGTGGCCGGTGGCAGAGTGTATTCGATCTGATCCAACAGCATGCATGCGTGCATAGTAGGAGTATACGCAGAGAGAGATGCAGCAGGAGGGCCGGCCGGGCACAGATGCACCGGCAGCGCAACGTGACGGCCAGCTGGGCGTCCGTTAGCTTTCAGTTACGTTGCCAGTTGCCACCATGAATGAGTGACCGACCAACCGGCCGGCCGGTCCATCCATCCATCCGGCATCCGCGAGATCCGGCACAGCAGCAGTAACGAGAGCTAGCTACCAGATGATATGGATGGACAATTGGGCATGGATGGAACCAACCATGCCCTGGGGTCGTTGTACAGTTTTGGACACCATCAGCAGCAGCCGGACCTGACCGATCCATCCATCCATCGGTATTTATCTTCATCGCCATATATCTCTGATCCGATCCGATCCGATCCGATCAGATCCCGACAATAGTTGGAGCGATCGAACTGAAACCATGCACATACTGTGTGTACATGTGTGTGGATTAGAGAGAGCTCGCTGCTAGTACAATGATAGAGTACAGGCCGGACGTTTATGTGCACAGTACATATATATGTGTGCCACTGCCTCCACACCATATACATTGGGTATGTGTTGCAACACATTGCACGATATGTTCCACTTGTTCCTGCCAATAAACAAAACAATGAATACAGTTTAATTAATTATTATGCTCCTACAGCCGCCATATTTAATTATCTGATATATTAGTAAAAAAAAATTGTTTTTACAACACAAGCGCATGCATTACATTGGAATGAAGGTGTTGATCTATGAAAACTCATGGTGCCACGATGTTTATAAAAATTAAAAATTTTATTTACAAATAGTATATGTATAGTAGTACTCATAGCTTTGTACTCAATTTGCTCTCTCTAGTCAGTGGTCCCAAGTCAATCCATCTTTGAGTTTGACCAAGTTTGTATGTAGGGAAAAAAAGTGTTAGTATCTACCCCCCCCCCCCCCCCAAACTAATTAAGAGGTAAATTATATATGATACTTTTTTGCAAACAATTACTAAATATTGTATCACATTTCATAATGTATGTATCTATGGCCCCAAGGCATAATGTATTGATCTCGCACTAGATCTTTCTCCATCTCTTGTTTTCATGTAGTCATGGAGTAGTTCTTGCTATTGGTGGTGCACAAGTTTGGGTTTTTCTTTTCCTGACCTTAATTTTGTAGTTTTGTTAGTTGCGAGCCATTTTTCTTCTTATTTTAGCTCGTCAAGCCGATGTAATTAAATAGAGAGTTGTAATTGCTTTTTTTTCTGTTTTATCGTCTAATTAAATCCACGAGAAATCTTTTGCCGTATTTTCACAAAATAATGTATGTACCTAATAAAGTCCATTTGGCATCGTAAATATTATAGTTTTTCTGCATTATTGTTTTTTCTATATACTTTTGAAACTAAGAATGGTTGATTTTAGAACATCTGAAAATCCATTATGTTTCAAAATCAATGGAGTATAGTAGGCAGTGTCAATGTACGCGAGATGACCTCTTACATTTACATCCAAGGGCATTTTATTTGCACCTAAGAGGAGAGGAGGAGCACACATGTACATAGTATACCGGTTGATACTATAATGTACATATGTTGGCAGGCCGACATAGGCGTGGTGTGAAAACCACTGCAGGGTGGGGTGTGGGGGCCATATGCATGCATGATGGGCGGGAGAGATGAATGCAAGTTGATGATGATTAGTTAATAATAATTGCAGAGCATGTAATTAGGGCAGCTGGACCGATGGATCGGTCGGTAAAACTGCTGCTAAATAATTGTAATGTTCCAGGGGAGCACATGGCCACCTGGGGCCTCTGGCGGTAATCATTTCATTTCGTTTTCGGCCATCACCATCGTCGATCGGGTATGTATGTATGTATGTATGTATGTATGTATGTATGTATGTATGTA
>CM041638.1:49596878-49660351 GCA_023333625.1 Bothriochloa decipiens | reverse complement strand
TGTATGTATGTATGTATGTATGTATGTATGTATGTATGTATGTATGCTAGCTGGCCTTGAGGAGTGTGCACTAGTGTATATATGCATGTCATGTGTGGTATGCGTATCCTAATAATTGTGTACGTGGGAGGTTACATGCATACCGGCACTGCCTTCGATCAGTTTATTCTTTAATTAATCCTTTGTTTGTTTGTTTAGTAAGTACTACTGCTCTGCCTGTTGGACCCAATAATTTGAATGCTAGTTAGCTCATGTAGTACACTAGTAACTAGTAGATCTTTAAGGCATTATATTACGATAATATACTAATGGTGCTTGTCTGCTTGAACATGGAGAGCATTGTGTATGACTTAGATGGTTATCATTTGATGAGAGACGACGACTGAATAGCATTGTGCACTTTCTGACAGAAATATCATTCCATTATTCCCTATCTTTTTATTTTCTTGTTTCGCTTTATTTCTTCCCTGCTGCCTATATTTAATTTCCTTTTCCCTCACTATTACACAAGAAATACTACACGTTGCATAGTCGTGCATATTTGAAACATGCTGGCAAGAAATGTATCTTGGAAAAGTGAAACAGGGAAATTATGCACTTCACATCAGCAACAAATGGCCATGTGCTCTGTATACGACTATACGTGTGTACGTAAGCATGCATGCGCAGCGCCGTTTAGGAAATGCAACCAGTGAAGATGAGACGAGGGCACTCATAGCGTAAGACTCTCTTACAGAATCTAAGACTATTTATTATCTTCTATTTATGATATTTTGATGATGTTATAGCATATTTATTAAAAAAAGAGAGAGAAAAAACAAAACTTTAGGTCTTATTTAGAATCTAAATCCATAATATTTAAGATAATTAATAACTTTAGCGTCCAAACGAAACAGCGCCCCGCCGGTTCCGTTGGTGCCGGCTGCCGCACGTCGCTAGCAGCAGGCACCCGAGATCTCTCGGACAGCCCCGGCCGGCAAATCCGCCGGATCGTCACGGTGCACGATTGACGAGGGAGAGCGAGCAATGCGTGGCCAGTGGCGCTTGCAGTGCTGGCCGGGTCGTCGCCGCCGCGAATTGAAGCAAGAGAAAACACCGGCAAGCAGGTACTACTACTACTAGTGGCTAGCTAGGTAATTAACCTATCTAGCTTAGCTAGCAGGGGGCCGTGTCGCGTAGGCGGCCAGTGCATGCATGCATGGACGGATCGGACAACATGGCCGTAATCAAACAAAACCCTAGTTTATTTAGGATCGGAGTAGTATTATATTAAACTAATTAACACGCCAAGACGTACGACGGGGTGGTGGCGTAGCACGTGGGCGTTGCCGTTGCGTCGTGGAATCCCAAGGTGTGCCAGCGAGGCCCGGCGTACGGGCATGTCGCCCACACGTGCAAACGCCGGTCAGCGGCGGCCCCCCAGCCCAGCCCAGCTTTTATCTTTGTCTAGTGCCAGTCAACATTCGGCCCTGTCACCACTCACCACGCCACTATTCTAGTTCCCACTCTCTCTTTTTCTTTTTGCCTTTTTTTTTTAATAAATAGAGTATATACTATAGACCTCGTCCCTAATAGAGTAGGAGTACTATATAATTCTCCTCTGGTTTTTTAAGACGTACACTAGGTAGCAGAAGCACATATATAAGAGCATTTGTATTTCCATAAAGAAATAATTTTGGCATAATAATTTTATTTTTGTAGATATTTTAGCGTATACAGTATAGAGAGTAGACGAGTAGTAGTAGTATATAATACTCTCTTTGTTTTTTAGACCTTTAGCACATATCAGAGCATTTATATTCCACAAACAAACAAAACTTAGCATATATGCTTTCATTTTTATGTTTTGTTTGGTTCCATTTCATGTTTTTTTTATCAAAATGAATAGAAATTGGTACACACGCTGTGCACCAAGGAAACAGAATGAACATTATATATGTTTATTGAAGCCTACAATATACAAATATATATATAGGTCGCCCCTAAACGACAAGCAGGAGACATCAATAGCGCGTAGTGGCAGTTTATAATGTGACCAACTTGCCGTGTTTTATATTCGAATAACATGAAAACAAAAATAAAATAAAAGCAGTCTTTGAAGCCTTGAACCCGGTCGATCAGTTTCGGGGCGGCTTCGTCGTCGTCGTCGCATGCGCGCTCGTGCGCCCCGCCGGCATCTGATTCCATCGTCTCGCTGATCATCAGCTCTGCATGTGTTCACCGGCCGGTCGTGTCTGCCTGTCTGGCTCCGATCCATGACCGTCGCTTGCCATGGCTGGAGCCGGACTGGGACCGGCGGCATCCACGTGCAACGGAATTTACAACGGTCGGTCGTACATACCAATACCAGACACTATAGCTAGTGCCGCGCCGCTAGCTGCGGCTGCACGCGGGCAGCTCCTGTTTCTGGCTGGCAATGGCATGCCATGGCATGTTACCGGCCTGTTGCTGCGTCGTGGCCACGCACGACGTCCACGTCGATCTGCTTGCCAGCAGCAGTGCAGCGACGCTCATGGCAGTGCAGAACTGCAGACAGACAAAATATGCTGTGCAGTGGTTGATGGGCGAGTGGTTGATGAGGCGTGCAGTGCAGGGTGGCAGGGTGCTGTGTGCGCAGGCTTGATGGCCTCTCGAGTTCTAGCAGACTAGCAGCAATCGGCATGGCAATGGCAAGTTCCCTGATGACTGTATGCATGCCATGCATGTGTGCTGTGTGCAGTCGGTATGCATCCATCCATTCTATGGTCCATCGGGGCGTACGATATCTGAACCTGAACTGCTTTCCCAGCCTTGATCAAATCATGAAAAAGCACAATTGTACTGTCCGAACGCAATGATCAGCACCGGAAAGCTTCAGAAACCAACAGATGGTTTCAGACTTTGGGTTACTAACACCGGCCGTGGATAGTGCCTGGGGTGAATGTGTGTACATATATATGTATGCTGACACTGACAGGGAAACTCCTAGTTATCGCTGTGTCAAAAGAAGAAAAAAAAAAACCGGAGGAAAATTAAACCTGATGCCATTGACTTCCTGGAATCAACCTAGATAGATAGTCTGTGTATGTGGAATGCATATATCGTTCTTCTGCGGTTAGATGATAAAACTAGTTCCTAACTATCATAAGTCACATTTAGAAATTCTCAACTTGCGTTGTTTGCCATCTGAAAATTTGACTGACATGGTGATAATGATGATGAATTGGTGATACAATACACCATATGTCCACCTTTATTTACTCCTAATAAACCAACTTATTCCAATGTTGAATCCCTGCTAAAGACAGGGATTCCTTTTCTCAACAAAAAAAAAAGACAGGAATTCATTGTTTAAACTTTTTTTTGAAACTTTGTTTAAACTTTTCTGCTACCACCTGAATCAAAGTGACTCAGCAACTATAGTTTGAAAAATTCCCTTCAAAAGACAACTTGGGCATTGGATCTGTTAATTAATTAGTACTGTAATAGTAATCAACTCTGAATCTCTGATACAGAGGGTTAGCTCATCTACTGTTATTAATTTCCACAGCTTTGCTTTTCACATACATATGCATGGATTTGGATACACATGACATGCATCCTCAGGGGAGCTCATCAACCGATCCTAACCTTGTTAAAACATCTGCATGGATTCCCATCTAAAGATACATAAAAAAAAAACTTTAAGTTTCAGCTACAACACTTTGCTTTGCAGTTGCAACTTGGTCATGCATTTCCATGGCACCGGCGGACAGAGCTAGACAACTAAGCCTATCTGGCCGCCCTGACCGCCTTTGCGAGCCCAGGAGCTGAGGTCCCGTACACTGAGGCAGCGGCTGCCCCGGCGTCTCTGAACCCGCAGAAGAACTGCCGGTGGGCGGGCAACGCCGCCGCCGCCGCCGGAGAGGCAATACTCCCGCCATTGGCAGCAGCTGCCGTGGCATGCGCGTGCGCGTGCGCGGCAGGGATGTTGGGCGACGACGCTGTGTTAGACGACGGGGATGAGGAGGAGGCGACGCGCCGGCAGGAGAGGCACATCGTGAGGGTGGTGAGCGGGGCCGCGGGCGCCGGCGCGGCGGCGCTGAGCGCCCTGAGCTCGGCGACCTCCTTGCCCAGGCGGCGGTTCTCCTCGGCGAGCTGCTCGCACCAGCGCTTGAGGTACTCGCAGTCCACCTCCGTCTGCTTCAGCTTGGTCCGGGCCCGGCGGTTCTGGAACCACACCTCCACCTGCCGTGGCCGGAGGCCCAGGCTGCTGGCCAGCGCCACCTTCTGCTTCTGCACGGTCACGTACATGACACGATCAGATCATCAGCCATGCGTTCTGCAGTGATATACATCCTTCCCGATCGAGGGAGGAACGAACGGCGACGTCGTCGGATCGAAGAATGAAGGCTTACAGGAGTGAGGGTGTGGTGCGTCTTGAAGCACTCCTCGAGCACGGCGGCCTGGTCCTTGGACAGCCGCAGCTTCTTGCGAGCGGCCCCGTCGTCGTCCTCGTCGCCGCTGCCGCTGCCGGCCGACCTCTCCGCGGCGCCGCGCTTCCCGCTACCGCTGCCACTCGACACCGGGCTGCCGGCTGTCGAGCACCTCCGCTCCCTCTCCTCCGCCGCGGCCGGGCTGGCCTCCCGCTCGGCCGCCGCGGGGACGACGGCGGCATTGCCGGCGGCCGGGTGGCAGAAGCTGGGCTGAAACGCCGCCACTCCCAGGCCGAGACTCAGCCCAAGATCCAAGCTTTGAGGCGCCATGTTTAATTTACACCAAGCAACACCACTAATAAGCTACCTAAGCTAGAGGACGTAACTGCGTTCTGCGTGCTGCACTGGCCTCCGGAGTTGGTGAAGAAGGAATGTGCGGGAGGCCGGGTATAAATAGAGGGACGAATAATCGAGATCAGTGGGAGGAAAGAGACGAACTGTAGGATGATGCAAGTGGTCGACAATGATGAGCTGGGCGCTCGTGGGATGGATCTCCATGGGGGAGATTTCTTTGATTAGCGGGCTGCTGGGATGGCACGCTTTGACCCTTGAGGGCGCACCGGGGCCGTCGCCGGAGTATTATGCACTAATCAACAGGGTTAATTTGCTGGCTAATCCAGGTCCCCAGGTGAGATTACGCTAGATAGACTCCATGTGACGTGCTACGTCGTCTACGTGTGGCGTCTGGCGACTGATCAAGCGAGAGAGAATATTTTTCTGCAATGCAGGTCACAGTAGTAGTACGATCGATCGATATAATGCGGTTGCGTTATTGCAATGGACAGGAGTGCCGGTTTGCGGTACCTCTGTTCAAGAATGCGTTGTCTTGCCGCCCTTTCAGTTCGCTGCTGACTGGCTGGCTACCTTGTGCCAGTTGTTTTGTTGTACCCTCTCATTTTTGCATTGTCTTGTCAAATAAGATTTTTGGTGAAACTCTTGCCATCCTCTTGAGAAACACAAAAATAAAACAATGTATGTCTCATTTTGTCCTGGTATATAATAATGTTGCTTAATTTGTCCAATCACCGAGAGTAAAATACATGAGCTCTGAACTTGTCACAAAGGATGATAGTAGGCTCGATCTCAAAATACATTTTTCAGTCCACAAACTTGTCATGGAGTGGCATCATGTATCTAGAGGCCCTTGAGTAGTGATAGTTGGGGGAAATGTCTCTGACTATGAATGAAAATGGTCCATATAGTAGTATACCAGATCCCCTCCTTAGTTTGATTAAGGGTCCTTGAAACCTATGAGATGTGCTTGATGGCACTACAAGAGAGAGAGAAGAGAGAGAGCACTAAAGACTAACATGTGGGCCCTACCATTGTTTGTGACTCATTGGTCAAGACCTATGCCATGAGGGATCTTTCAAGACTTGCCCCATCGAGGAATGAAGTGGGTCATGATATGTATGAACCTAGATAACACCCTATGATATATTTGTAGATCTTAAAGTGATATTTTGAATGTTTAGAACTTAGATTACACTAATATATAGGACGAGTTTGGTGACTTAAAATACATTTTGAGAGTTTTATAGACGTGGATGACACCTTAGGACAAGTTTGAGACTGCCTACACATTTTACTCTATCACAAATGCAAGTGCATTTAGGTTTGCCGTGAGTCAAAATTTTCTAACATTTTTCTTGAAGGTATATAGTACACCCACATACATATTAATGCAACGTCGATGAGCACAATATGACACAATCCTAGAGACCTGAACAACCTAGGTAGGTAAATCCGTCACAATAACTCAATTACTATTTTTCATACTTGGAATAGCGATATAAATAATAGTTGCATTACAAAACTTGCTTTCGTTAACGAGAATAAAATGCCAGTGTTGGTTGTTAAGCTATATGAACTTTTCAAAATCCTCAAGTAAAGCCTAATTTGTATGTGCACAAGTAGAATGTGCATTTTATTTTTAAAAGATCGAGTAAAATGCACTACAAGTCGCCCATGAATGTTTGAGAGGGTGTCACCTAGGTCCATCAACTCTCAGACAACATTTTTGGGTCCCTAAACCTTTTTAAGTGATTCACCAAAGGTCCATACCCCTTTGTTCTATGTTTGCATTTGCAAAAAATTCCCCTATATATATGTTTATTTTTCGTATGTGCACAAATAGAATGATCATTTTATTTTTGAAAGGTCAAATAAAATTACACACCACTAGATTTGATTTCCCAAGTTTTTGAATCATATGTCTATAACTACAATAAGTTGGACTTCTCCTATCATAAATATAGAGTCACCATCTTTCTAATTTTGACCACAATCTTTTGCTTTTAATTTGAGGGTTGTAGCTTATATATATAATCATCAGCACCGAATGGAGCTTATCATATATCACTATATGTACAAATAGTCTCATGACAATGAAGTGGTGGTCCATTATTATCACTTTAACAATAAACTTCAATAATCTTACCATTAATGGAATATAATCGTATGAGATTCCATATTCTTATTCTTCCGTTAGTCGTTAATTGTGTTTGCACAGTTGTTGTTGTAGTATGTATGTACTTATACTAACTAAAAACTTAAAGAACCTAAGATGATGATGAGGCAGACAAAGAGTAGTGCTCCATCCCAAACTAAACTAAAAAGTAGTAGCATCACGATCAGCAATAGTGCATCGTAAGCAACATATAATGGTGAACTAATCATGCGTGCGCTCTACTAGAAGCTGATTAATAATCAGTATGTACTTAGTAGCGTAATGATGGGCCTATTAGTAGCCAATGAGCACTAGAGTGTACAATCAGTGCCCGACAAAGCCATGCTGTGGAGATGATTATGCAACGACTAAAGGCAAGCACACACTAGCACTAGCACCATCACGTATACGTGCGTGTGTGGGCACGCATGTGTGTGTGTGTGTGTGTGTGTGTGTATACTCTTGTATGCATTATATTTGGCGATGGGATGGACGGATCTCGCTCGCATAGCATCGATTCTACGGGTAGTTAATCACCAGCTCAGATAGATCAGGAAAGGTAGCTCGTAGCTTTGTGTGTGTGCTTGATTAGTCAGTGGCGTGGGCATGGGTCCACGATGACTAACTGTCAGTAGTCCTAACGATGGAATCATTGCAAGGGGGGCGACCTGCTAGCTCTTTCATCTCAGGGCTCACATCACATGCACGGTTCCGGAGCTGCCTGGTATGCAAGACTGGCCACTGTGTGTTGTTCATCAGTGCACATTCATTTCGTATTATTATGCCAATAATAACCAAATGCCTACCTGTAACGGTTAGCTAGATTAATCATGCATATATAGAGTTGTATTACAACTAAGGTGCAATTTTTTTTCATTTGAAAACATGATAATAGACACTTATATAGATATAAATATACTGATCGCAATAACATTTTACCCGTGTAAGTATTTACGAAAGACTGGCATGCATTGTGGTGGATTAACCATGTAAACATCATGGTCTACCACTGAATGAACTGATAACGGCATTACTTTTCATGATGAATCTAGAAAGATGCAAACTCTCATAACAAACAGGACTTAAAAATCCAGGTAGGATGATTGTACCATGAGGGGAACCACAAAACAACTAAGCATGTATATATATTTTTAAATAAAGGGGCCAAATATATATAGGAAAAACGAACTACGTACTTTAATAATTGCGGCGTTGATAGTCGTTGCATACCGAGTGTACGTGCAGCTATATATGATAGTAGTAAAGTGCCAGTATACATGAATACAATATATATAATTTATCCAGTCTATTTCTATATTGGTGATGGATTTAGTACCGAATGATTCTTTCCAGCAATTTGATAACTCAATTATCTAGGAATCTCAAGGAAAATATGTGGTCTACGGCCAGATCATAGCGCAATACCATCATTGGACTTGCCAGCAGCCTTCGATCCATGAATCCACATGTAGTCCAGATCTGGAGAGGACTTGGGTGTACGTAGTAGAGAGTGCAGGGTATTATTCAAGGCCTCCAGAGACGACAGCCAAAGGACACACTAGCTAGCTGGAGTATTTTTCCTTCCTCTAATAATGATTGCTCGATCGACGTCGTTTATGCCTGTGCTGAAGATTATTATTGGCAAATAATAAGACAACAATAATAGCAATAACAACTACATACAGCAACATCAACAATAATATTTGTCTATATTATATACTTCTACTACCTAATAATATTAAATGGAAGAAGTTTTCTTGAACCGATATAACTTACAGCCTCATCTGGTGTCCGATTCCCAAGTGAACCGGAGTATAGAGCGTTTTCATGATCCGCCACGCCGTCTTCATACCCATAACGCGCTAGAGGAACGTCCGTCATCTAGGTGAGAGCACACAACAAGCTATGTGTTCTCTTGCAACACGCGAATAGATTTATGGTAACAATGATAATATTCTTTTTTGAATTTGTAACAATGATAATAATATTGATGAAGGGAACAGCAGGAGCGAAGAAGCCTGCGAGTGAAGCTGTAGCAGCACGTAGCGGGCAACTGGGCATACATTGTTGCAAGCAGTGAGGCCAGGCAGCTCGATGGGCGCCTGCGTGGCAAGCACATGCGGGCGCCGGGGAATCCCGAGGCACGCCAGCTTGGACGGTTGTACGGCCCCGTCGGGCGCACGTGCGCCATCCCCGCTCGGCTCCGGCTGCGCAGCGGGTCCCACACCTCCCTCAACCACCACTGGACCTGGTCGATCAACATCACGATTCACGACCGGCCCATCATTTGATGCTCAGTCTAAGAAAATAGGAGTATAATACTATAACAGTATTCTCAGTTTGAATTAAAAATGTAATTCTTGTTTTTTAATATGGCAATTAATTTTAAATTTAATCATATCTATAAAAAGACTATGATATATTTATGATATTGAATACATATTAATGATATAATATTTTTTAGTATAAATAAATCTTTTAGATACATAATAATTGATATCATTTTCTATAAATCAAGTTATTTTTTTAAATCCCTTGGCTTGAAACTTGAATTATATGTATTTTTAGAATGGAGGGGGCATTTCATAGTAACGTGTTAGAGAAAGTATAATAATATAATTTTCTTTCAGCCTAACTATATAGTGATTAGCTCTTTATTATTAATATATGGCCACTTGTATCTCTCATAGAATTTGTTCGTTCTTGTGCCCAAACCAGCTTTCTATGCACAAGCCAGCTGTAAGCTTATAGGCCACTTTTTCTCTTTCTCCTTCTTTCTCTCCTCACGTCAGCATTTAGTCGGCTTGCAGCCTACTATTGTACTTGCTCTTAATACGGCGTACTTCTTTTTACTAAGTTTCTAGAAAAATATATAGTAGCAACATTTATATCTCTGAACACTTTGTTTATAAAGATAGATCATATCCAACGCTCTATCAAATGATGACACTAATCATATAATGTATAAATATGAACGTTTTTATTTTACATATTTAGTCATAGTACGTCAGGTAGTATGTTTGATCACTCGAGAAGTGCAAATAAAAATCGATAAAGGAAGTACATGATTATTTATTACTAATTTGAGGTTATATGTGTTCATCGCATCTCTGATGATATGACCCCTCTTATGCATATATACCTGAAAGGTTTGACATAGTCGTTGCATATATATATGCAAGTGTGGCAAGTTGGCAACCAACACACGTCATAAATACTAATCGTTAGTTGATTAGGCCAAATAATTAGCTTGATCAGATAGATCATCGATGCATGCTATACCATGCGTATCGAATAGCTAGCAACCCTACTCTCCTAGCTGCTAGTTACTTTATTATTTATAATCCTTCTACGTACTTACAGTTTATTGGTCCGACAAGGCCATGTTATTCAAATCATGGTGGGAAAATGTAGTTTTGCTCATGACATACGACAAAGCATGGTATGACTAACTAACTATGGCTGGCTTTACCAGCTGATGATCCATAACCATATAGGGAGATTGATCGATCGGTTTATCGATCGCGAGCTAACCGCTGAATCATGCATTGCGGCTGCACATGCATGGTTTTGTGTGGTGCCGCATATATGCATATCATCATTGTGCATTTGTGCTCCTGCATATATATTGCAATTGCACATGATCGATCGATGCATGGACAATTCTCGGAAACACGCCCACCGGCCTTATATACTAGTACACCATATTCTTGCAAAGGTTCTTGTCTTAGCAACTACGTATTTGATATATTCTTTTCAGGTGTTTTTCAGCTTGCCCGAACTGCTGTAGATGTAGGCTTTGAAAAAAAAAAAAGAATTGTCTGTGATTGGAACCTTTTTTTTTCATATGACATCTTCTATTTGTTTTTTTATTTATATACATGTTCTACATTAATTTTTCTATTCTGACTTGGTTATTCCATTTAGCTGAGGCATTATTAATGTTTTTTTTATGACCGGGACTTCACCTGTTTTTCATTAAGAGGAATAAAGTTTAAAAGTACAAAGAATCAAGTTAGTGATGGCGGCGAGACGTCCACATCAAAAACCTGACCAAACGAACCGACCTAGCTACTGGATATCAAGTTATGTGCTACATAATAACCGAATTTTATGACACTAGCAACCAAAGAAACACATGACTAGACGTCTCCGGTGGCGAAGCGCGCCCGCTTCTTCCTCCCGTGGAAGAAAGCCTGCATTGCCTCATCTGTTTGCCCCGATAGAGCCACCTGGAACGCCGCCTCATGAAACTCCTCGAACGTTGCTTCATTGGGGTGTTGCGTCTCGACCTCGTACCCGAGCTTCCTCATGAGGACCATCCTTGCCTGCGTGTCCGGCTTGTTGAGCTTGTTCTTGGCGGCCAGGCGGGCACTTCGCTTGGGCAGCCATTCCAGCGTGTCTTCGCTGGGACCCGCCTTAGTGATCCGCAAGGTCGGTGTGGAGAGCAGCGACGGCGGCAACGGCTTCATGAAGGAGTTGATGAAGTCGTCGACGGATTCGACATTGTCGGACACTTGTTCAGAGGCCTTCCCATCCGTAATGGCGTGCCCCACCATGGTGCCCACCGCTGTAGCCTCAATGGCATCGACGTCGGCGCCCTGGTCAGTAGCAACGAGCCCTCCAATGGCGTCATCCAGGGTTGATGCGCCCGGCCCGTCATACACCTCGAGACCCAGGTTGCCATCAACCAAGCGCCCAGTAATGCACAAGTCCTGGTCCATCACTACCGACTCGGTTTGACAGACCACACCGCCCAGCTCGCAGGGCTCAAACAAAAATGCCAGCCCATCAAGAGAGCTGTCAGCAGCATACACATGTCGGCCCATCCCCTAGTTCTGTTGGTGCCGGCTGCCGCACGTCGCTAGCAGCAGGCACCCGAGATCTCTCGGACAGCCCTGGCCGGCAAATTCGCTGGGTCATCATAGTGCACGATTGACGAGAGAGATCAAGCAATGAGAGCCGTTACCGCTTGCACAACACAGCCATGAGAGCTGTTACCCGACCCGGGATCTAGGTCGATGTCGTGGACGACGTGGTCTGCAGCGTCAGCCACAGCTTTCGCGCGTCGCAGAGGCTGGCCTCGAGGTGCATCGGGTCCTCCGCCACCCCGTTGACAGCAGGGACCGAGCGGTCGCCCGGGCCGAAGTCATCTTCAGGCACTAGGGTATCCGCGGCACGTGAGGGCGCCAGAATATCCGCAGCACGCGATCGCTGCTGTGCGAGGATCCCGTTGCTAGGCGCCTGGAGGATTATCCCCAATTTCTGCGACTTGACAGGGCAAGACACCTGCCCGACCTTGATGACGTGCCTAGCCCCGCGCGACCGAGAAGCCGGGTTGTAGTTCCGCCTGAGCCTCGGGTCCTGCGCATCACCGAACCTCGCCGTGCGTGGTTGCGCGCCAGCGCCGTCATCGGCCGCTCCAGTAGAAACGGGAGGTGCCCCCACCTGGACACCCGTACCGTTCCGCGGTGGAGGCCACACGAATCCACCAGTTCCTAGCTCCTGACAGCAGTACAGCACAGACGACGACCGACGGCGGAGGTGTCGAACATCGCAGCACCCGACCCGGACCGGCGGTGGGCCTGAGAGGCGCAGTCCTAGCGAGAATGACGTGCACGGCCAGCGGTCAACGATGGCGGGCGACTGCGCATGGCCCCAACCTTCGGTGCCTGCAGCAGGCAGCAACGCGCGCGATGCCCCTCGCCGCGACAGGTGCGGCAACACGATGCGAACCTGCAACCCGCCTTGATGTGCCCCTCTCGAAGGCAATTGAAGCAAAGGCCGACAAGGTCCTTCGGCACTGGCCGCCGGCGATGATGTTGAGACGGGGCGTCTAGCTGAGCTTTCCTCGCCAGTCGCTGTTTGGCTGCTACCCTGGACGTGCTCTCATCCGGCCGCTGAGGGAGGACCTTCTGCCAACCATCGGCATCAGGCAGAGTTGCCCGGCGGTGTGGGCCAAGTCGCACATGGACAGGGACCCTGCCCATGTCCAGATGCATGGGCATGCCCTGCCCATGCGGGCTGGCCACCACGGCTGTCCTCTGGCGCCTGCGCCGTCGACGTTGACGGCGTCGCCGGAGGGTTGGCTCGTTGCTAGGGAAAGAGTTCACATGGTTGATTGCCCCGTCTAGGCTGGGCGTAGGACTGCAGCCTTCGGCGGCGGTGGCCTCAACCCTAGCCGAGATCCTCCCAATCTCGAGGCTGGTGGAGGCAACCACCATGGAGGAGGGGCACCGGAGGTCGGAGGGGTTGTGGAGCGCGCGTGTCGACTCATCAAGCTCATCGTCGGAGCAATCTTCAATCACCACCTCATCCGACCTCATCGCCTTAGTTCTGCCGGTAGCGGAGCGAAAGAAGGGTGGGGCGATAGGCGATAGAGCCCTGCCTTGGCTGTAGGAGCCATGGGAGGTCGGCGGTGCAGGTGGAGGGGTGAGGGGGCTGCTGTCGTGGGGGACGGACGCGGGAGCAGCCAGCAGCACCTCCCCCTCCTCCAAGTCGTCGTCGTCCGCGGCCGCAAGCAGGATGAGGGAGGGGGCATGTTCGACGGCCTCCACGGCGGCGGCACCCAACTCCAATCGCGCCGCTGCGACCTCCCGCAGGTCGTCAGAAGCTTTGTAGGGGGTCTCGCCAATGGTGGGGAAGCAGGAGGAGGGGGGTGGCGACGGTGACAGCGCGGGGTGGGCGGCAGCCACCGTGGGCGCGCCTAGGGTGCCCCCCTCCGCCTGCAGTAGCATCGGCGAGGAGGGCGCGACACTGTTGGAGCCCGGTGTCGACATGGCGGGCCGCGGGGGGGGGGGGGAGGGGGGCAGCAGCTCCCGGTGTCGGTGGCGGCGCCATCGGGTTCCGCGGTGGCGCAGGGGCACCGCAGATGGAGGTAGGGGAGGAGGCCGCCGGAGCCGGGCAGACTGCCGGAGGCGGCGTAGGCTGGGCAATGCCACCCATGGGCTGCCCGGGGCTTCCACCAATCCACCCGACGCAGCACTAGGCGGAGGCGGCGCTACACAGCCCGCCGGCGGAGAAGCTCCTCCACTCCTGCAGCCATGACCGTGGTTCGATGGGGAGGGGTCACCCTGGCAACTGCAGCCATGAACGGAGGGGAAAGACCCACCAATCGATAGATCAACAAGAGGGCTATGCGGATCTGTAGACGGAGGAAGGATTTGAGAGAGATTGGAGGGAGATTTTTGTTGGATTTGGAGATTTTGGGGAGGCGGCGGACGGGCACTCGAGGGGAGCGGGTGGAACGCCAACGACTCCATATCGCTATTAATGCTTTTTTTACGAAGGAATGATATAAGGGGGCTAAATCTTGAACAAATGTATCCGATCAATATACAAAAGGAGAGAGACGATTGAAACACTCAATAGTTCCTAGACTTATGCTGTTTTATTAGCCACAGCACGAGTGATATGCCATCCGTGAAAACCAGAAGAGGGTGACTGAGCGACAGAAGAAGTGCTTCGAACGTATAATATACACATACTACTACCATTTGTCGAACATATATAGCTCCACTAAAACTATTTTCTTGCTCCATTAAAAAAGTACGTATAGGGCATATTGGGCCAGCATTGTCTGTCACCTCTGCTGCCGCCTCTAGCACAAGATCCACAACCCTGCACCCCTTCTCTTCCTACTCTCCAAGTTTGGGCGCCCAATAGGATGAACAAACTCCAGTGTGCACTCTAACCTCGCTGGCTGCATGGATCGATATGTATCACCACTTGTATATCTATCTAAATTAGTTGATTATAAAAATAGATTGCATAATTAATCTAGAACGCATAAAAAGGTTACCAGTAGTTTTTTTATAAATATAAGTAGAATTTAGATTGTTTTGACTAGTCGTAATTAAATGAGATTTTAAAAAAAAGTAATGGGAAGAAAGGGAGTATATATATCTCAGATGGTGCCAATATAAGAGGCTAACATCGAGCTTGAAGTAGTACCATCAACTAATAACTCCTAGATCTAGTCGTACGTGGTGCTGGCTCCCCACTCCCCAGCGATGAGAGCGAGCTCTGCAACGCGCAGGCAGACAGGTGGCCACGGAGCACAGCACGTGGTTCCCCCAATGATTGGCTCATGTGGGGGCACGGCGCGACACACACATTGGCACATTGCTGCTGCTGCAGTTGAATGACAGCGGCGGTGATGGTGCTGCAGTGTCCGCTGCCGGCCGCACGAGGGCAACCGGGGGTCGGACCGCCGGAGCCTGGACCTGGAGCGATCGATCCAACAGGGGCGGCGGTCCATGCAGGCGGGTGGCGGCTCCGTGACAGGCGCAGCGCATGTGGGCGGGCCGCGGCATCGCCCGACATGCCAGGTGGGGTGGTCGTACCCCCCATTCTTGCCTCCCTGCCCCTGCCGCTGCGTGCGTGCGTGCGGTCAGAGGCATTCATGCGACCATGATCCATCCTTCTGTCACTGGAGTTTTTTTTTTCTTTCTTTCTTCCCCTTTATTTACAAGGATTTGGTACTAGTAGTAGTAGTGGCTTTCTGTGCCTGCCTACTGGCTGCTGACTGGCCGATGAATTGGTGCCCGCGGAAAGTTAGGGTTCTCGATCTGCGTAATGTAATGCTTTCCGGAGGATTTGCGCTTGATCTCCGAATCATGGGAGATCTCTGGAGGTTGGATCCGTCTCTTCACTTCTTCATTCAGGCCTTCGGCTATCCTGTCGATGCATGCAGCATGCATCAAGAAACTTCGTCCTCGCTCCTTCCCCCGGCCCGAGATCGACCGTTTCCCAGCAGTTTCAGCGTGGGATTAGGCTTTGTTGGCATTGGCTCCGGAGTCTCTCGCTGCTCAGCTATCTAGCTGCACCGTTGGTTCGTTGTCCTGATCGACATGCTAGCTATAGTCTGATTGTTGAGCAAACGGCCCGTTCTAAATTTCTCGTGGATGATCGAGCCACCGCGAAAAAAAGTTGATGCCTATTAAAATTTGCTTTATCTCTCCTATAATAAGCTATCAACGTATTTTTTTTAAAAAAAAACTGGTACAAATATATAAATTCCATGACGCCGAACATGTCATGCAGTGCCGGAAGAGAAAGCAGCGCCCAGCAGCACCGTGGTGGTTTTCAAGGGCCTTGTTGCCACTGGAACGACGTCCTTGCTATTTGAGCTATATTCTGCAGCACGCTGGGTCTTGGACCACACATGTGTCGAGTCGGTTGCTTGTCGGCCCATGGTGACGTGCAGGTGCAGCCGAAGGAGGCCCAAAAAAGTTTCCACCAGCACTTGATGGTTTTGGCTTCCGCTCGCGGCCATCCCCGTTGGCCGCCGTCGCCGCCGGCGTTATGCCCGCGGTGGCGGTGGCCGGCAGCTGCGCTGGCCTGCTTGCGTAAGTTTTCTCCCGTTTCCTCCCTTTCAAATCCTAAATCCGTTTCCCCTTGCATCCGAGCTCCGGTGCTGTGGGTCTTCGTCTACCGGTCTCCTTGCTTAGGGTTCGGATCTAGTGTTTTTAGGTGTAAATTAAGTATCTAGTTTAGCTAGGCTTGTTGTCCCCGTTAGGGTTAGTTTTCCCGATAGCCTTTTTGGCAATCGGTTCTTTTGTCCCTCCAAGACGTCTCTGACGATCTTGTGAGGTTACTTTTACCAGCAGCTGTGCCTGGGCTGGTTCACCATCCCCCTGTTTAGGGTCTTTGGGTTTCGTCGTTCCGGGTCGGCCATGGTGGCGACAGGCGACGGATTCCAGCGTGGCGACGAGGATTTGGCCGCTGGCTTTGTGCCGAGACGTTCAACGTTCCAAGCGTACGATTGTTTACTGGTCGTGCCACTCCTGGCCGTTAGAAATGGTGTTGTTGTCCCGTCTGTTTGAATGGGTTTCGGCTTCGAGTTGCCTCCTTGGAGGTCTATGGTGGATTTTCAAGAAGCGCGGAGCTGGACGATGACAACGAAGACCGTCAGTGGATTATTTCTCAAATGAGCTTCAATGTAATTTCTGTTTGTAGGGGATCTATTGTATCCGTTGTAAGGGGGTTGATATATCCCTGGAAAGGGATGGATTTCTGGATGTAATCTATCTTATGATATGAATGAAATCCAAACGGAGGCGGCGACGGCGGGAGGGGTCGGAGGTGGGGGAGGCGCCGGCGTCGCGTGCTGCTGCAGCGCGGACGAGGCGCAGCCGTGCAGGACGCCGGTGACGACACCGCGTTTAGCAAGCTGTAGAGTCTCCCTCACTCCTGCCCCTGCCCTTTCCTTCCTGGAATCCGCACATCCACATTTCTTCTCTGTTACTATTGCAGGCTCTAGTCAAGTCAGGCAGTCAATAGCGCCACACGATCGCCGTCTCGCCGCTGGCAATGTTCTCCCTTCTCCGGGTCACTTTCATGCCTCAACCATGCTACCTCAGATCACTAATACAGCAGATTACCAGTAGATCTTCGCTGTATATGTTATTAGCTGTACAAATAATCTCCGATCCAGAAATAGTAGCACGCATATAGTGGCACTAGCACCACAAGCTAGCACCCTACCAACTTTGGAGAACTGAAGGCCTTGCTTGGTCTTTGCGGGTAGGGGATGACTGGGAATTCATTGAGTTAGCAACACTGAAGTGCTGCTACGTCTGTCGACCAAGTGGCAAAGCAAGAATATTGGAAAGTGACCTGATAAATTCTTCAATCCACTCTCTCTCTTTGTGGGGGTATTAGGTATATCCACTTAAGACTAGATGAGCATACTTGTCCACTTTGAGGTCAAGTCGACTTCATTTGTCTCAGGAAGTCTATATTTCAAGCCAATCTGACAGTTTTCAACTACAACCTTCATTTTTGTTAGTCCATTACCATGAGAGGAAGGATGCACGGCTTGCTCGTGGCTATGGTCCTTTGTTACTTCACCATTTCCAGCATAGCTGGGAAACCAAGTTCGTGTGTCCCCGAGGAGAGAGATGCATTGCTTTCCTTCAAGGCTGGTGTCGTTGATCCGGAAGACAAGCTGCGTTCATGGCAAGGCCAGGATTGCTGCAGTTGGAGTGGGGTGGCCTGCAGCAAGAAGACCCTACATGTCATCAGGCTTGATGTCAGCCAGTATGGCCTCAAAGGTGAAGGGGAAATCAACTCATCTTTGCCTGCTCTGACGAGTCTTGCATACCTTGATCTGAGCAACAACTACTTTGGTGGGCTGTCCATTCCAGAATTTTTAGGTAGCTTCAAGAAGTTGAGGTGCCTTGATCTTTCACGTGCCTACTTTGGTGGTAAGGTCCCTCCCCAGCTTGGTAATTTGTCGACCTTGGAGCATCTTGATCTCAATTCTTTTGGTTCATCATCTACAATCCAACTGGACAGTTTCTGTTGGGTATCTCGCCTCACGTCCCTTAAATATCTAGATCTTGGCTGGGTGTATCTCACTGCATCCTCAGACTGGCTGCAAGGCCTTAGTAAGCTTCCTTCGCTTGAAGTTCTTCACTTAAATGATGAATTTCTTCCTGCCACCGACTTGAATTCTGTTTCTCATGTTAACTTCACAGCCCTTATGGTACTCAATCTTACAAACAATGAGCTCAATTCTTCTCTGCCGAATTGAATTTGGGGGCTGAATTCTCTATCATTCTTGGACTTGTCTGGCTGTCAACTTTCGGGCTTAATTCCTGATAAGATAAAAAACTTGACCTCCCTTGAATTGCTTCAGTTGCGGAATAATCACTTGACCGGAGAAATACCACAGGCTATGCGTAGGCTGTGCAGGTTAAACTTCATTGACTTGTCTATGAACAGTTTATATGGAGATACTGCAGCAACAAAGAACTTGTTCTTCTGCATGAAGCAACTACATTTTCTCGATGTTGGCAATAATAATGTAACTGGAAGTCTATCTGGTTGGCTTGAGGACTTAAAAAATGTAAGCTATCTTGACATCAGTAATAACTTATTTTCTGGGGAAGTACCAGAAAGTATTGGCAAGTTACCAAACTTAAATTATTTTGATCTTTCATTCAATGCATTTGATGGCATTAAATTTGAAACCCACTTTGGCAGTGTGTCCAATTTGAAATTCCTAAGTTTAGCATCAAACAATCTAAAGATTGCTGTTGAACCAAAATGGATACCACCTTTTCAACTCCAAGTTCTAGGATTGCAGGATTGTCAAGTAGGGCCGTACTTCCCTTATTGGCTGCGCTCACAAACTAAAATTGAGCTGATCTAGGCAGCACAAATATTATGGGCACATTACCTGATTGGCTCTGGAGCTTCTCTTCATCCATCACTAGCTTGGATTTATCAAAGAACAGAATCACTGGTCAATTGCCGATGAGTTTGGAGCAAATGAAAACATTGAAAATATTCAATATGAAATCAAACCAACTTGTGGGAGGGATTCCTGAGTTGCCAGAAAGTGTCGAAATGCTGGATCTATCCAGCAACCGCTTGTCTGTAAGAATTCCAACATCTCTTTGCAGGTTAGCTTTGATGGAATCTATTCTTCTCTCAAGCAACTCATTATCAGGTGTTCTCCCAGATTGTTAGCAGAAGGCCTCACCATTGCAAACCATAGACTTCTAAAGAAATAAACTCCATGGAGAAATACCTTCAACTATGGTTTCTATAACCTCCCTTGCTGTATTATCCCTAAGACACAATGGCTTAACTGGTAATGTGCCCACCTCCTTGAAATCATGCAATAGAATGAGCATTCTGGATCTTTCGTATAATAATTTATCAGGTGAGATAAGCACTTGGATGCATGATAGCCAATAGTCTCTGCTTGTGCTGTTTCTACGGTCAAATCAATTTTCTGGAGAAATACCTGAGCACTTGTCCCAATTTCACGACCTACGTTTATTGGATCTTTGTGGCAACAACTTATCTGGTCCTGTGCCACTTTCTCTAGGAAGTTTAACGGCTATGAGTGTAAATCATCAGGATTTAAAGGAATATGCTGTCAAATTTCCACAATTCAAATTCACTACTGTTTATGATGGCCCTCTTCCACAGGTGGCCGTGCACATAGCCAGTGGCAGTTTAGATTCTCATGGTGGTTCACTCTTTCAATTTTTTATAAATGGTACTTCGCCTATGTTGACTGGAAGACTTTCTTGAGTCGTCTCAACATAGCCGGTCCCAAGCCCGGGTAAAGGAGGAGGGTTGTGTTTAGGTGTGGCGAGCCAGACGTCAAAACCAGCCTTTTTTATGGAGATGAGATCAAATAGACTCCCGTTGGGGTGTAACCCTCTTAGTGACGCGCCATGCCGGATCCCGGGTATGGTGACAAATGAGCAAGGGCTGGGTCGTCACCCCCGTGACGCGCCGTGTCGTGATCTGGGCACGGTGTCAAGAGAGCAAGGATCGGGACGTCGCATCCTTAGTGGCGCGCCACATCGGCGCCCGGGTGTGGTGAAAAATGAGCAAGGGTCTTCGCATCAGCGACGGGTGCGAAGGGTAAGGAAGCTAGTCGAACCCACTAGGATTCGTATAGGTAGCTGGAACGTAGGGTCCCTCACGGGTAAGTTAAGAGAGTTAGTTGATACAGCGGTTAGGAGGCGAGTAAATATCTTGTGTGTCCAAGAGACTAAATGAAAGGGGCAGAAGGCGAAGGAGGTGGACAACACCGGCTTCAAGCTTTGGTACACAGGGACATCTTCCAATAGAAATGGAGTAGTAGTTTTGATTGATAAGAGCCTTAAGGATGGTGTGGTGGAGGTGAGAAGACAAGGGGATAGGATCATCTTAGTTAAGCTCGTCATTAGCAATATGGTTTTAAACGTAATTAGTGCGTATGCCCCAAGTAGGCCAGGATGAGAGCGCTAAAAGGCTTTTCTAGGAAGATTTAGATGGCTTGGTTAGAGCTGTACCTAATAGAGAGAAGCTCTTTATAGGAGGGGATCTTAATAGTCATGTAGGTACGTCAAGGGTAGGTTATGAGGCAGTTCATGGAGGTTTCGGTTTTGGCAGTAGGAACCAGGAAGGAGAGAAAGTCTTAGAATTTGCTATAGCCTTTGATCTCATGTTAGCCAACACTTTCTTTAGGAAGAAGCAGTCTCATTTAGTGACCTTTAGTAGTGGCCATCACTCTAGCCAGATCGACTTTGTCCTTACAAGGAGGAGGGATAAACGGGCATGCTTCGATTGTAAGGTGTTACCTGGAGAGTACGTAGTATCTCAACACAAGTTGTTGGTGGCTGATTTCCGCTTTCTAGTGCAAGCCTGTAGGGTTAAACAACCTAAGATTACAAGAACAAAGTGGTGAAAATTAGAAGGTGAGACAGCAAAGGTCTTCAAGGAAAGAGTTATTGAAGAGGGCCCTTGGCAGGATGAAGGGGATGCAAATGACATGTGGGAGAAGATGGCAACTTGCGTTAGGAAGGTTGCTTCAGAGGTGCTTGGAGTGACCAAAGGGGGTAGAGGCGATTCAAAAGACACTTGGTGGTGGAATAAAGATGTGCAAAAGACTATTAAGGAAAAGAAGGAATGCTATAAGCGCTTGTACCATGACAGGTGTGCCGACAACATAGAGAAGTACAAGGTGGCAAAGAAGGCTGCAAAACGAGCAGTGAGCGAAGCAAAGGGACAGGCATACGAGGGTCTATACCAACGTTTGAGTACGAAGGAAGGAGAGAAGGACATCTATAGGATGGCTAGGGCTCGTGATAGGAAGACAAGAGACTTCAACCAAGTCAAGTGCATTAAGGATGAGAGGGAGCAGCTCTTAGTGAAGGAGGATGAGATTAGACATAGATGGCGAGAGTATTTCGATAAGCTTTTCAATGGTGAGAGTGAGAACACCACCGTCCAGTTGGACGACTCGTTTGATGACACCAATAGGCGCTTCGTGCGGCGGATCCAAGAATAGGAGATCAGAGAAGCCCTAAAAAGGATGAAAGAGGGTAAAGCAATGGGCCCTGATGGTATTCCAATCAAGGTGTGGAGATGTTTCAGGGATATAGCTATAGTATGGCTAACCAAGGTGTTCAATAATATTTTCTGATCGAACAAGATGCCTGAGGAGTGGAGAAGAAGCATATTGGTACCAATCTACAAGAACAAGGGAGACATCCAAAGTTGTACTAATTATCGGGGAATCAAGTTGATGAGCCACACCATGAAGCTATAGGAGAGAGTCATAGAGCGTTGCTTGCGAGGAACAACGCGGATATCCATGAACCAATTTGGTTTCATGCCTGGAAGGTCAACCATAGAAGCAATCTTCTTAATAAGACAAGTCATGGAGCGGTTTAGAGAACAGAAGAAGGACCTACACATGGTTTTTATTGATTTGGAGAAGGCTTACGACAAGATATCAAGGAATGTTATGTGGTGGGCTTTGGACAAGCATAAAGTCCCAGCAAAGTATGTTACCCTCATCAAAGACATGTATAACAATGCTGTGACTAGTGTTTGAACAAATGATGGTAATACAGACTACTTCCCGATTAAGATTGGGCTTCATCAAGGGTCTGCCTTGAGCCCATATCTCTTTGCCTTAGTAATGGATGAGGTTACAAGGGACATCCAAGGGGATATCCCTTGGTGTATGCTGTTCGCCGATGATGTAGTGTTAGTTGATGAAAACCGAGCGGGGGTAAATAGGAAACTAGAGTTGTGGCGGCAGACCCTTGAGTCTAAAGGTTTTAGAGTAAGCAGAACTAAAACCGAATACATGAGATGCGACTTTGGCACTGCGGCATAGGAGGAGGGAGACGTGAGTCTAGGAGGTCAAGTAGTGCCTAGGAAAGATATCTTTCGGTATCTGGGATCGATGCTACAGAGGGATGGAGATATTGATACGGACGTAGCCATAGAATCCAAGCTGGGTGGATAAAGTGGCGCCAAGCTTCTGGCATTCTCTGTGACAAGAGGATACCACAAAAGCTAAAAGGCAAGTTTTATAGAACAGCGATTAGACCCGCTATGCTGTACGGAGCAGAATGCTGGCCCACAAAGAGAAGACATGTTCAACAACTGAGTGTTCCAGAAATGCGTATGTTGCGTTGGATTTGTGGTCACACGAGGATGGACCGAGTGCGGAATGATGATATTCGTGATCGCCTAGGGGTAGCACCTATCGAAGAGAAGCTTGTCCAGCATCGGTTGAGGTGGTTTGGCCATGTCCAAAGGAGACCTCCAGAGGCACCAGTGCATTATGGAGTTCTAAGTCAAGATAATAATGTGAGGAGAGGCAGAGGAAGACCAAAGTTGACATGGGAGGAGGCAATAAAAAGAGATTTGAAAGAATGGGATATACCTAGAGATCTGTGTCTGAATAGGAGTGCTTGAAAATTGGCTATCGACGTGCCTGAACCGTGACCGAGGGTGGTTTGTTGGGTCTTAAATCTAGTCTACCCCAACTTGCTTGGGACTGATAGGCTTGGTTGTTGTTGTTGTGGTTGTTATTGATTGATCTCTCAGGAAATCAACTCACGGGAGAAATTCCCAAAGAAATAACAGCTCTATCTTCGCTGCTATTCTTGAATCTCTCAGGAAATCACATAAGTGGTATTATTCCTGAGGAAATTGGCAACCTATGGAGTTTAGAGGCACTTGATCTCTCGTGAAATGGTTTGTCAGGTCCAATTCCTTCGAGCTTGGTAAACTTGAGTAATCTTTCCTGGCTAAACTTATCCTACAACGACTTGTCAGGAAGGATACCCACAGGCACTCAACTTCAAACTTTAGCTGACCCGTCTATATATGCGGGTAATGCAGATCTTTGTGGGCCTCCATTGTCTACAGAATGTTCTAAGGCAAATCCATTTTTCAGCAAGCATCGACACGAGATTGACAGGGGGGCATACTTATGTGCAATGCTGGGGCTTGCATATGGATTATCTATTGTGTCTGTGATCCTCTTGTTCAGCGCAACAGCAAGAAAGGCATACTTTCAGTTCACTGACAGTAAACTGGATGAGTTACGAACTGTAGTTGAGATTAAGCTCAATCGGTTCAAGGCAGGAAGATGCCGATCCATGGAGGCTAGGCGTGTTTCCAACCAGAACTCTATCACTTGCTACGAGTTGGAATTTGGATCCCGGGCCCGTAGTTACTAAAAATGATCAATATGGTATTATTCAAATATCAATCTGTATTGTTATTGAACCAAGTATTGATGGTGCTTCGAATAGCCATGTGTATTGTTGTTGGAACGAGTTTGAGATTCTGGTCAGAAATCCATAATGAAGCCAGGTTATCCATCGTCTGCGAAAAAGGTTTCCCAGGAAAGAATCCATCATCAAAAAAAATGTACCATGCATGTATTATTAAGATGCGTCCCTTCCTATGTAACTGTGCAAAATGTACTATTCCGTGTGAGTATGAATTGTTGTACTTTATGGCCCTACGAGTGAAGATGGGGCATTCTGGTTTGGCTTGTGTGGAGTAGCACCTTTTTACTTAAGTCGGACACGCGAAAAAATTATGTGTGATATGTTCTTGAAGAGTGCTCTCATATAATATTAGAATTAGCGTGAAGCACTCTGCTAGTCTGCTCGGACTGCATTGGTTTTGCAGGCCCATGATTTCGGGCCGCATCCCGTTTTGTCCTTGGGCTATGCAGCATTGCAGCCATCCAGTAGACGAGGGCTCGTTCTGCTCTGTGCTCGGTGGCAGAGGTGTGTTGTGCTTGCGTCCAGATCCCGGGGCCGCTTTCCTCTCCTCCCGGCGGTGACCGACCCAACGCCCCGTGCTTGTCAACTCAATCAACTTAACAGTCTGAACTGTATAGATCAGCCTGACCCGTGGTATTTTTTTTTAGAACAAGGGAGATACCCCATTTCCATTAACGTTGCAACGAAAATACATCAGAGTTTGTGAGATAGTTCAGGAGAGCAAAGAAGCGATCAAGAGTTGATCGACATCAAACGAACATGAACTGGCTGCGCAACCCAACAGTCCAGCAACATAACAGTCTTAAAATGAGAGATTGCCACAAATGGAACATCATCCTAATCACCGTATAAAGTTTACTGCCGATCCCTGCCATCTTGCTTGCCATTGGAGAGTTCTGCGTTGTGGTCTTCATCTTCTAGCTCTTCGATGTGGGGGGCAGGCATGATCTGCAGCTGCCTTGGGGTCACCGTCCTCGGCCTGACCCGTGGTATAGAGAAGGGATATTTGGATTGCGTCACCAGCCTGGGGCCTTGTTTAGACCGTAGAAAAAAATAAACCCGATAAATAGTATCACTTTTATCTTATTTGATAAATATTATCTGATCGTGGACCAACTAGACTCAAAAGATTCATCTCGTGATTTTTAACTAAATTGTGTAATTAGTTATTTTTTCACCTACATTTAATGCTCCATGCAAGCAGCTAAATATTAATGTGATGGAGAGAAAGTGAAAAAATTGTAACTTTTGGAGGGATCTAAACATGGCCTGAGTCTGCCTGGGCGTGTTCGGCAGGTCCTAGACAGGACTGAAATCGGCTGAATGTTCACAGGCCCAGCGCTCGTTTCGTTTCAAACCTGCTCGAAATCAGCCGAATCCAGACAAGTCCGGACCAGCCGAACACAGCCGTCTGAAGTCCGAACTGTATACACCAAATCTGTTTCTCGCAAGAGTTCATGTTTATACACACACAACACATACGTATTCTTTTGCCGGCCCATCTTCCCGGCCCGCATCGTGTTGTGTTCTTGGGCTGTGCAGGCTCTGCCTGGTCCAGACACGGCTCGGGTTGGGCCCCCCAGCCACAGCGGCCTGCGTCTTCTGCTCCGTCCGTCTACGTGCCGTGCGCTGGCGTCCAGCGGTCCAGGCGCCGCTCTCCTCTCCGCAGACTCCCACCGCCCCGTCCGTGCGTGCGGCCGGCGGCGCCCTGACCGATCGACCCGCGCCGCGCCCTAGCAGGATGGAGGCGTCAGCAGCAGCAGCAGCAGAAGGAGATGGGGGAGGCAGCGCCGTCGCCACGCGGAGCAGCCCGTCGGCCGTGCAGGCCACCAACGACGACGCCGCGGCCAGCAAGCTGTAATCCCCTCTTCCCTTCCTCCTCTCCCTGTCTCTCCCAGAGATGCGATGGTGTCCGTCGTGCGGCTAATTTGTTTTGCCTCCGTTGCAATTGGGTGGTGGATGGGATGGAAGAGGATAATTATACACTTTTTGGTTGCAATGAATCGGCGTAGGGGCCAGAAAGCACTTGAGCCAGGCTCATAAGCATGTTATAGGAAGATGAACCGGGGTAGTTTGTCGCTCCAATTTTGATGTGAAAGTGTGTCTTTGTGGCAAGGGGAGGGGATATACAGTGCTATAGAAACGTTCTATTTTTGTTTTTTATGTAAGAATCAATATAAAGGTAAGAAAGAGGTATGTCCCAGTTACCAATTCGTCATCCACCGAACCATCTCTTGCTTGTTGGATGATTAGTGGATATCAAGTTCAAGCCACAGCTTTAAGTACTTATGTTATGTGGGCTTCTGTCGCCATTGATGCTTGATATGCAAAGTGGCAAAATGTCAGCCCTGAATATTTCAGAAGGCTCATGTGCATCCGTACAACAACAACAACAACATAGCCTTTTGTCCCAAGCAAGTTGGGGTAGGCTAGAGATGAAACCTAAAAGAGGCATGAAAACAAAGAACACATAAATGGTACAAGAAAAAGATTACGGTTCAGGCACGTTAATTGCTAGTCTCCAAGCGCTCCTATCCATAGCTAAATCCTTAGGGATATTCCACTCCTTAAGGTCTCTCTTAACCGACTCGTCCCAAGTCAGTTTAGGTCGACCTCTACCTCTCTTTACATTATCAACCCGCTTTAGAACTCCACTACGCACCGGTGCCTCAGGAGGGCTCCGTTGGACATGGCCAAACCATCTCAACCGGTGTTGAATCAATTTTTCCTCAATTGGTGCCACCCCAACCCTATCCTGAATATCGTCGTTCCGGACTCTATCCCTCCTTGTGTGCCCACAACATGTGCATCCGTAGCCACTGCAATTTATGGGATGAAATCGGTCTTAAGAGAACCCTGCGAAGTGCTCTCCAAACTATGCAAAATGTGGGAATGATTCTAAACTTAGATAGCATTCTGGTTGCAAACTAGGTATTTGCCACAACATTTGTTACTAACATGGCATATTTACTTGTTTTTGCAGGTCCTGTGTTAACAAAGGATACATGAAGGATGATTATGTGCGGTTTTTTGTCAGGCGACCAACAAGGAGGGCTCCAATAATCAATCGTGGTAGGTACTGCTTCTGGATGTTGTCTTTATTCTGGTGATGTCTTAAGTATATGGGAACTTTGAACCCTATCCTTTACAAATCACTGCAGGGTATTATGCGCGTTGGTCTGTTCTCAGGAAGCTTCTGCATCAGTTCCTCAATGCGGGGAAGAATAATAACAATGATAAGCCTAAACAAATATTATCTCTTGGTGCTGGCTTTGACACAACATTCTTCCAGTTGCAAGTTAGTCATTTAATTGCATTATTATCCCCACAGGACAGAGATCTACTTCGTGTTGACGCGACTGATTGATTATTTTCTGGTTCATGTTTTTTCTCACACCCAAGGATGAAGGGATGGCTCCACACCTTTATGTAGAACTGGATTTCAAGGAGGTATTGGGATTTCTCATTTCTGTACTGAAGTGCAGCTTACTCCTTGGTGCAGTGTAATTGTTGTGTTGTGATTTAGTTTGCTAGTAGTTATTTAGAATCTTCCCCACTTGCATCTTGTCACCCTTATGCACGCTAGTAATCTCTTTCAACTTCAAATGTTTGGTAGGTAACCAGCAAAAAGGCCGCCATCATTAACCATTATAGTGAAATGAAGGAAAAGTTAGGCTCAGAAGCTTCAATTTCAATCGGTACTTCTCTCATTTACTCTCTGTGTATCATCCCTTTTTGCATGTTGGGTCCTTCCAATTTGTAATTGGATTGACACAAACTTCTAAGCTATTTCATGTATTATACTAAAATATCCTTTGAGAGCTATCTATATGTCAATTATTCACTAGATATGACATATTTATGTTTAAACACATATATGTGTTGTTTACTGAGTAGCAGTAGTAGTCAAGTCTTATATTCCATACAGAAAATTCAAGTCACCTTTTGTCAAGTTCTCAGCTAATGTGTATCCGCTGATTAACAGTAGCAAATAAATGGTCCTTGGGGAAGAATAAAGTACTAGTTACCATAGCAGAAAAGGTTCCTTTTTCATTTGGTTTCAGAGGTAGCCGTTCCATCCTGTTTGGAAGAAAACTCTGTCTTAATGTGAGAACTTCAAAAGTTAAACTGGATAATGTGCTTTTGCAAAATAGTACTTTCAGACTCAAGTTAGAATTTCAAGTTGGAGTGACCACTCCATGTTACAAAATTGAACATTTCTTTTTCTTGATGTGCCTGTAGCCTGCATAATAACTTATCCATCTATTTCAGAAAAAGGTGAAGTAATAAGTACGCATTACAAGCTATTTTCTGCTGATATTCGTGACATACCAAAACTGGATTCAGTTATTCACATGGCTGAAATGGATCCTAGGTAAGCTTCTTTTCTACCCACTATGTTTAATCCATCTCTTCTGATATGAAAACATGTTAAACTAGAAAATATGCCACACAATATAGGGACACCATCCAGTAGGATACGTGCATGATGTAGTTTCTGTCTCTTTTTTAATATAAACCAAGCTTTCAAGTGTTTGATATAACTTTCTGTTGTCATCAGCTTGCCAACCTTTATAATTGCAGAGTGTGTGCTTATTTACCTGGACCCTACTGCCACTGGTACTATCGTGAGTTGGGCATCTCAAAAGTTCTCCACTGCTGTCTTTTTCTTATATGAGCAGGTCAAATCATTCTCCTGGTGTACTATATTTTGCCTCTTAGCTGTAGCCTTTGGAATTGATGATGGCTAATGTTTTGATGCAGATTCATCCTGATGATGCATTTGGGGAGCAAATGGTTAGAAATCTTGAGGTATTTGTTTACTCTATGTATTTCCACGAACCACTGTAACCTTTAATTCACTGTGGCACATAAACCCTTTGGCTTAAGGTTCAGTAGAAAACTTGGGTTAAATTTGCATACTCTGGTAGTGCTTGTATTTGGTTAGCTCTTGCTCTAGTCTGTATCATTAGGTATAGATGTGTCAATCATTTTTTTTTTGTTTTAGCATTAACAAATCACCTAGTGACATCTATCATCATGCTGATGCAGAGTAGAGGATGCCCCCTCCTTGGTATAAATGCTACACCAACTTTGAGTCACAAGGAAAAACTTTTTCTTGGCAATGGCTGGCAGGTATATTACTGATAAAGTGATAATATGAATGAAATATTAGCATATCAAAATGTTATCATTCCTGGGGGCTGGGGTTCTTATGATCATTTTTTCAGAGAGCTGTTGCATGGGATATGCTGAAAATCTATAATGACTTCATTGATAGTCAAGAAAGACGCAGGTAATGTTTCTAGTGATATCTATAGATAGTACTGAAACACAAAAATAATGTTTTGACTTTCAAATATAAAAGAGGATGAAAGTGATAAGAGATCACTGAAACTAAAATATTTTGTTGGACAATGCTGGTTGGTACAATCATGTGACCTGGAGAAAACATCTTACCTATTGAATGTGATGCTCACCCCCATTGAATTGTTCTCATTTCTCTAGTCTAGAGTTTTAAATTTGATCCTGGTTTAGAACTCAGTTTCCAGCTTTTATTTTATTGCTCCTTTCCATGATGTCACAACTGATAAGGCTGTCTGCAATGCATGCAGGATTGAACGATTAGAGCTGTTTGATGAGTTTGAAGAGTGGTATATGATGCAAGTATGCGCCGCCGGGGGGGGGGGGCGGGCCCCCCCAATACTGCTCATTGTTCGAGGAATCCTTTTTTGTTGTGGAATTAGTACCATAAAGAACTTGTTAAATTAAGTGTGTTTCTGCATCTGAAACTTTCGACCTCCGCTTTCAGGAACACTATTGTGTGGCCTACGGAATCAACGATGCTGAGGTTAGTATCGAAACGCCTCTGTCCAGTCAAATCCACTAGTCTACAATTCTGTGTCGAGGCTAAATTTAGTCTTCTCAATTTCAGGGCATATTGGACAGTTTTGGTTTTAAAGAGACATAGTAGCACTGGTGCCTTTTCTTCTGTGCGTAGCAACTGTACTTGTGTTGTAAACTGACACCATACTAGTCTTCCCCGGAGTAACCTTTGCATGATAAAAGAAGGAACAGGGGTATGATACCTAAACATCTCCTGGTGTTGGGGCTTGCTTTGGCTGTGTTCAAGGCGCTGTACTTGGTTTAACGTCTTGATGGCAGTCGCTGTGGTGGTTGACGCCAAAAATGCCAGTTTGTCACAATATGAGCAGAACGAGTCTGATATGACTATGGTTTCCATTTTATTGTTTGCAAATTCAGTTTAGCACGGAACATGTCTGACACTGACAGTGTGATTCCGCTGGCTTAAATCTGATAGCACATGTTTGCTAAATCCGATACATTACTTTAGCTAGCTTCTTCCAATTTGCCTCTTTGATGTGCGGGGAGCTTTCAGGTGAATCATGGCGGCATGTCGAACATATGAAGGTTGTTTGTTTCAAAAAACATATGAAGGTTGTTATTTATTAAATTTAACGAAAAATTTAACAATTGTTTGTCCACCACTTACGAAACCTGCGGACAGTATTTGAGCAGGCATTAGGCCACGTCGTCTAAAATTTCTTTCACGTGCTTCAAGAAATCTTGGCGTCCACGTATACAATCTAGCCAGTTTCAAGTTCCAACATCTACATCAGGAAGCCTCCGCGGCTGTTGAGCTCCGTTGTGTGCCAGCAAACCAACAAATCGAGCTCTCCCTAATCCCGCTCATGGCGCCGCCCGCGTGAGCCGTTGCCGGCTGCTCCGGCGACGCTCGGCCCCGGACTGCCGTGCCGAGGCAGGCCGCGGCCGCTCCTGCGCCAGCGAACGCGTACGCGCGAGCGCACAGCCGTGCAAGCACCGGCCGGGAGCATCCTCTGCCTTGTTGCTTATTAGCTTCAAGGTTGTCAATGGGGATTAGTTTGGCCGGTAATGTACTCAGGAACTTGGGACTCCATGCAAACGCTTCAATTAGATGGCTAAGTAGTTGCTTGGATCATTCTATTGGACACTATTTGGACTTCACAAGACAAGTAACTGTTGATGCCCTACAAAAGATCAAAACTGAGAAATTGTCATACCCCCTTGAAAAATTCTATAGAGTATAAAAGACGGGTCATTCAATGGACAGCACAGCGCGCATCTTTCTAGTGTAGACCAACTGTGTAGATCCTACTACAGAGGAGGACAATGTACAATGAGAAAAAAGAGTGGCTCTCAATTGATGATTTTATTGCATAGGAGTAATGTGGTGGATGCTCTGCTCTTGAATTGGTTGTGGCAGAACCTCCTAAATCATATGGCCCACACGCATGATTATTGTCTAAATGGACTCTAAATAATCATGACTGCGTTCCATACGACTTAAAAAGTCTGTCGGGTAAATCCCGAATCATCCACGATTCTCCGAGCAGGATCAATCGTTGTAGAGAGATATTGCAGTATTACAACAGTTTGATATAAATAAATTACCACTGAGTAAAACAGCGGAAGACTTACAATAACATAAGTTTACAAACTTCTGAGTTTCAAATGTTTACAAACATAAGTTTGAATTATACAAACCATAATAGTAGTGGAGTAGCAGTAGATTACAATATTAAACAAAAGCTCTGCCCAAGAGCTAAACTCCTTTACTCGTCCTCGCTTTCCTCGACGACTGTCATGCAGCAGGATGCAAAGCACTCCTGCCCATGAGGCTCACCTGCAACAAGGGTTCAACAAACCCTGAGTACAAAGTACTCAACAAGACTGACCCGACGAAAGAGAAGGGTAGAGAAAACAGATATGCAGGCTAGAGGGACAAGGTACGGTTTGTAGTAGATAAGAGATTTTTGCAGAAAAGCTTTATAAAAGGGAAGGTTGCTTGGACTACTTCCAATTACCAATCAACTTCATTATTGATCCTTAAATTTTTGTTTAGGTTGTTACTACGATGATGAACAACGATCGAGTCTTCTTCTCCGAGAAGCAACGGCGATTCGAATCCATTTTCATACCCAGCTGGGACCTAGGCGACTGAGCATACCGGAGACTTTAACTCCGAAGCACCCCAGATACACCGATATACCGGGATAACAACCTCAGCCGTATATCACCACATGATACACGTGAGCTCTGCGGCCCAGCGTACCGAGATACATGGGAACTTAACCTCACAGTAAAACACACTATGACACAATTAATTAAAGTGCCAAAGGTCATTAGGGTTAATGACCTAAGGTCATTAATCAATCCCAAGTCACACAATTCCTATAACGATTAAGTTAACTAAAGGGGTTAATTAATTATTTAAAAGCATTAAATAAAGGCATAAAAATTAAAGTTGTCAAATTAAGCCCAAAATTTTATTTTAGAAAGCTCTTAGCCTAATTAGATGGCAAAACAAATTTCAGAATTAAAAGCCAATTATTTTAATTATTAAAAATCATTGAAGGTCCATTTTTTAATTAAAAGGGCTAATTTTAACATATGCAAAAATTACTCAATTTTGGCATTTCATATTTTTCCTAGGTAGATGGCATCATAAGGAACATTCACAAAAATTTTCAGAATTTTTGGAGCTATATATGATTTACTATGAATTTTCAAAGAAAACAGCATTTAAATCATTTTCTAAAAATGGAAAAAGGAAAATCGGCACAGTAACCCCGCGCTGACCGACGGCCGCGCGGCGGTTGACCATCGATTCCTTGCCGTCGGTGAGGTTTCCGGTGACATGGTCTGGTCCATCAGACTCAGCACAACACGGGGAGTCCAACGAGCTAGCTAACGACGCTCGAGGGCCCGCAGGCTAAGGCATGCCGGGCTAACTCACGGACGGGCTATGACGGCTCGAAGCCAAGGCTTGCTCGAGGACTATCGAGCGGATAGGTACTGTACACTCAAGGGTACAATTCGGGCATCCTCTCGAAGACGGAACTTCGCTCGGGCGAATGAACCAGCCTCGAAGACGAAATTTCTCCCAGCGAACGAGCCCCCCCTCGAGGACGGAACTCCGCCCGACGAACGAGCCTCCCCTCGAGAACAGTGCACCCCTCGACTCGACCCCTTCGAGAACAGTGCAACCCTCGACTATCCCTCGAGAACAGTGCAACCCTCGACTCGAGCCCGCACCTCGACCGTCACCCCCTCGACTCGTCGGCCGAGCCCTCGAGCAGGACTCCGATGACTCCGGACTGCGCTTCAACAACTCCCGATGCGAAATGGATGAAATTGATGACACGGATAGACGCAGGAGCTCACCACGGCGCTGATGCGCACGTTAATAAAGGTCCGGAGTGGCTGGGTTGAGCTGCGGTCGACGGCGGTGATGGCGGCGGCGGCGCTCCGATGGCACGATGGCGTCACGGCGATCACCGGCAATGCGCTGCCCAAACCAAGGTGCGCATCAGACGCAGGATGACATGGAGAGCATGATTACAAGGTCGAAGGTAAAATATTTTCACCTCCGGCGACGGCAAACGGCGAAGATGGCAGCGGCGGCGCGACTGACCGGCCGCGGAGAAGAAGGCAGTGTGCGGGCAACTCACGCGAGGAGAGCAGGCATGAACTGGCCCAAAAGGACCGTGATGAAGTGGCGGAGCTTTGAGCGAGGGCAATTGGACAGAGGTGGAGTGTCGACGGCGAATTTCGGCGGCGGAGTGAGATCGTCGGCGACGGCGGCGGGAGGAAGAAGAAGGAGAAACGGCGTCGGCCGACTGCTATTTATAGCAAGAAGATGATGAAGGAGCAGCTGACACGACGACGACGAAGTCTCTCGCGTCCGAGAGCGCTTGGTTGGCCGGGAAGGCGCGGCGGTGGACGGCGGCGCGTGATGCGAAGCCGGCCATGGCGGGCGCCGATAGGGTTAGGTGCTGTTCAAGTTATTTACAGAATTGCCACTCGGTTTAAAATATAAATTACTTCAGAATTTGTATAAGAACTTGAAAATCTCCAAAAATATCATTTGCATAACTTTTCAAGAGCTACATTTTTCCTTTAACTGGCATCCTCAAATTCTGTCTAGATTTTGAAGTTTGAATTCAAATTTGAAAAGGGGATAAAACCCTAGAAATAAGCATTTAAAATTACTTTTGATTTTTCAATAAAACTTGAAAATCTTCAAAACTATGAAATGTTGAGTTTGTCAAACCAAACATTTTTAATGTACAAAGTTTTCTCAAATTATGCATAATTTTTGAATTATAGTTTTAAAATCAAAAGGGGATAAATGCTGGAAACTATATTTTCTAATTAATTTGAAATTCCTTTTGGAAATTTGAAAAACTTTCTATACTAACTTTGTAGCTCTTGTCAAGATCTACAAACTATCTTTTTAGAGTATCTCCAAATTCCTTATAGAATTTGAATTAGAGAAAAGGGGATAAAACTAGGGTTGGAAATAAAGGGTTTTTGAAATAGAGTTTAAACTCAATTTAGTTTCTAACTTAATTGGTTGGTTATTAGTGATCACAAACATCATCCAAGGACATTTTTAGGTCATTGACCCAATGACACCCTTGGTTGACCAAGTTGACTTTTGAAAGACCTTTTATAGCATTTCTAATTTGACTTTAAATTTGAATTGCCAGGCTTAGAAATAAGCTTTGGAATCCAAATTAAATTTCAAATATGGAAATCATTTTTAGAGTTGGACTTAGACTTATACACTATGCTTGACACTAGTGTAAACACAGTTTACACCTCAAGTACATAGAGTATAAATTAAGCATTTGCGATGACATTCGAAAATAGGGTTTTATTATTTCATGTGGCCAAACATTACAAAAGCTCAATCAACCTATATAATGTAAACTTGTTTTAGTGGATGCACATTAAGGTGAACTTAAACTTGAATGCTTTGCAGTGCATATGATGACATGGCATGTTTTAGTTAATATAACACCAGAGGTGTTACATTGGTCTGAGCTGCTTACTATTATTAATGGTGTATAGGAAGGATCTGTGTGCTCATGTAACTTCTATACATTCATATAGCTTTTAGATCCTACTGTAGAGGAGGACGCTGTACATTGAAAAAAAAGGTTGCCCTCGATTGATGATTCTATTGCATAGGAGTAATGTGGTGGATGCTCTGCTCTCAATTCGGTCTGAGCTGCTTGCTATTATTGACGGTGCATAGAGAGGGTCTGCGTCCTTATGTAATTCCTGTAGATTCATATAGTTTTGTAGATCCTACTATAGAGGAGGACGCTGTACATTGGGGGAAAAAAAAGGTAGCCCTCGATTGATGATTTTATTGCATAGGAGTAATGTGGTGGATTCTCTGCTCTCAAATCGATCTAAGCTGCTTGCTATTGTTGATGGTGCATAGGAGGGGTCCGCGTCCTAGTGCAACTCATGTAGATTCATATAGCTTTGTAGATCTCCTAATGTAGAGGAGGATGCTGTACACTGAGGGAAAAAAAGTAAGGTGACCCTCGATTAATGACCTTATTGCATAGTAGGAGTCCTATGGTGGATGCTCTGCTGTTGCTATTGTCGAATCTCCTCGACCTGCTCCAACTCTCTTGTTGTTGCGACAGCCTTGGAACTAGTTGCTGGCAGACACCTTGAACCTTAGCACTGACCGAAGCTCCTTCTATGGCAATATGGTTGTCCAGGCTCGAGACCTCGGGTAGGCTACAGCTAGTGTGTCTAATTCATGCTAGTGGTCATTCCAAAAATTGGTCGTGAACCCATCACCGAGGATCACTGGCGTGATACATCTGTAAAAGGGCAGTCTTCGTAGCACGTCCTAGAGCGCACCAACTGCATCATGGCCAGTACGGGTGACTAGGTCAAGGCCGATGCAAGCCAAACTAAGTTGTCTGGATGGTGTAGTCTGTGCATGAGTTTCAGGAGCAGACGTTGGTTCTGAAGATGTAGTTTCTAGACACCCCCCTTTTCTTTGTTTGCCAGACCAAACTATTAGGTTTAGTCCCACATCGAGAATTGATGTTGGGAGTGCACAACCTATAAGGCTGGGTAACCCTCACCTATCAGGCAACCTTTTTTTTGGGTTGAATTAGGCCAAATGAAGGAGTATGTTGTGTGGACCTGGGTCGAAAGGCTTTCTGCTCGTGGTGTAGTAAGCTGGGTCGGTTTTGGCTGCCAACAATTGGTATCGGAGACATGTCAGCAAATTCTGGAGCAATCTCAGGGTCACATGGTTACGGAGGATCCCGTGAACATCTTGTGGGTTCACACGGGATATGCGATCAGACGTTGGGCCTCGATCCCATGGTGACTCAGAGCAACCCTCTTTTCGGATGTGAAGAGTTGGGTCCGATGCTGAAAGCTCTTATATGGTTTTGGCTAATTGATGACACATCATGTTGCTAATGATTTCACTAAGTATATATAGAATATATTAGCAACATATGATGATGGATCTAGGTGGTATGGAGATGACCACATGATCATGGTGATGGACAAGGTGTATATGTTGACATGATCATGCTCCGAGGAATCGAGAAGAGTCCATGAAGATCAAGGAAAAGGTATTTTTTGATAGGGTTTTTCCGGTTTGGTGATCGAGACACTATAGAGAGTGTGATCACATTTAGGATAGATAACCGTACTATAAAAAGGAAAAATCTTTAATTACAATGGTTATCTAGTGCCACTTAGTGTGAATTTCATTTGCATATACTAAATACGTTTAGTGACGTGATGAGATGCATGATAATTAACTCTAAAAATATTTGTGAAAAGCTAACTTAAGTGCCCGTCATTTTGTGATATATACGGGTGAAGTTAGCACTTTGAAGGGTGAAAAAGAAAAGAAAGTCTGAGCTGCTGACTGAATTTGCAGTTCACGCAGACATATTTCCAGCCGGATGTTCTCTGTTTGGAGTGTGCTGTCTCTTTTTCTTCGTGGTCTGGACAGAGAGGGTGTCCCTGGAATTATATCCACCCCGAACTGGAAATTGCTCTGCTTTTCGTTCAGGCCTTGCATGCTTACGTGTTTGGCCAGAGGGCTTGTGCCGTTTCGTTTGCATGCACGAGTTCAGAGAGAAAGGCACGTGACCATGAGACAGGAGAGAGGGTGGCCCTGCACTGCATGCTGTTGTCGTCCTCTCATTGTTGGTCATCCCGCCGGTATAGTTTTTCAACCGGGCCGCCCCGGCACGGCACGGGCACGAGTACGGCTAGGCACGACACAGCGAGGCACGGCACTATGTGGCACGGCGGCACGCCGTGCCGTGCCAGATAGTGCCGCCGTGCCGCATCCTCGGTCCAGGCATGGTCCTATGGCTGGTTCGCCGTGCCGTGTCGTGCCGTCGAGCACAGTAACCTATGTGCTAGCGTGCCACTTCGTGCCTTCGTGCCAGCTTGAAGCCGTGCGTCGCCGTCGCATATAAAGCTGGAGTCGCTCTCCGCGCCGTCGTCGTCGCGCGGAGCTCAGGGACGCGCCGCCGTCCTTGCGCCCGACCGAGCATCGCCGCAGCGTGGATGCTCCCTGGCCGCCGCGAGGCCAGCAGAAGGTGTAAGGGAGAAAAAGCAGCAGCCATGGCTAGGAGGAGCAGCAGCCAATAGCCATGGCTAGGAGGAGGAGCACCAGCCATGGCTAGGAGGAGCAGCAGCCATGGCTAGGAGGAGGAGCAGCAGCTATGGCTAGGAAGAGGCCATGGCAGCCTGCCCTGGCGACCGGCCTCCATGGCGAGGAGGAGCAGCAGCCATGTGCAAGAAGGTGGCACGGAGCTGTCTTTCGGGACCAAGCAGAGAGCCGGGAGAGACACAATGGCAGCTGAGTGATGGAAAATGAAGGGACATAGAGAGACTTGCTTTTATAGCTAGGTTAGAGATATACAAGCCAATCCAACGGTTAGTAATAATGTAACTCAATCCAACGATTCAGAATAATCGGACCGCATCGTGCCGGTCCAATTTCTGTGTCGTGCCTGTGCTGGCCCATGGACCGAATCTGTAACCCAGGCACGGGCACGGGGCCGGGCCGTGCCAGGCACGGACACGAAGGAACCATGCTCGGGCCGTGCTTTCTTGAACCGTGTCCATGTCGGCCCATCGTGCTCGGCCCAGCCGGAAAACTATACCCGCCGGCCGCTCCAGCCTTGCTTTCATGCAAGTGTGAGAGACGAGAGAGAGCCACCGCATGGGGGCCAGGCTTTTGCATTCACGCCACAAATAGCCAGGAGCACCATGCGTTGTCGATTTCCGTTGGCCAGGATGGTGCGTTGTCCACCTCTCATTTGCTGCTGCTGTTGACCGTGTGAGAGAGAGCCTGTGCCGCGCGTGCGTTGTCGCCCAGCGGTTCGTCCGCGTGGGGAGCTGGTCTGGTGGCCAGTGGTGTGCGTGTGTGCTGCGTGTGGCCGCGCGTGCTAGCACATGTGAGGGAGCCGACTGCTGTCGTTCGTCAGGTGGAATACGGGCCCCGCGCGTTAGCCCGAGAAAGAAAGAGACTCGGTTCGACCGTTGCTTCTGTACCGTTAGGAGCTGAGGCAGTTCGCCGTTGGGCCCGGTTGGCCAAGTGGGCAGAGGGTCTCCTGGGACTGCGAGTGGGGAGCTGGTTGCTTGGTTTTATTCCAGCGCCTCCCCCTTTCCTTCTCTCTCTCCCTCGTTCTTCTCACTTGCTCATTCTTTCAAGAACTCAAGAGAAGAACAAGCTCCTCTCTCTCCCTCTCTCCCAAGCTTTGGTGCTAACACTTAGAGAGATTTTGAGAGCCCTAAGAGATCGATCTTGTGAGCTTTAAGAGCACCTCCTCCCTCTTCTCTCCATCTCAAAGCTTAGAGCTTATTCAAGAGAGGATTTGGGATACCCTATTGTTTTTGTATCTGTGATTGCATTTTTGGTGGCACTAGGTGATTCTTGTGATTGCAGGTTTCTTATTACTCTTGGTGATTCCCGTCACCTAGACGGCTGGAGTTGGATTGATTGGTGAGGAGATTTGGTGATTGTGTCCGCCCCTAATCAAGGTTATATTTGTGAGGGGTTCTTGAGCCTTCTCCGCGGGAGATCGCAATTGGCTACTCTAGTGGATTGCTCGTGGCTTGGAGGATCCCCATCTTGTGTTGATAGTGCCGCCGCACCTTGCCGCGGGATTGGCTAGGTGACACCATTTAGCGGGCACATCTCCAAGTGGGTGTATCGCCACAACGAGGACGTAGCTTGCCAGGAAGCAAGTGAACCTCGGTAAAAATTATTGTGTCATCTTGATTACCGAGTATTCTATCTTGTGATTGTTATTGTGTTTGATTGCAAATCCTCTACACCGGCGGTATAACAATCCAAACCCCTCTCTTGCATTACATTCATTGTTTTATCTCTTATGTAGCTTAGCTTAACTCTCTAGTGTAAATTAGCAACCTAGCCTTGTTGGTGTCTATAGAGTTTATAGTCTATCTTGCTAGAATTGTGCAGGTGGCTTGCATAGTTTAGTTGTGCTAGTGCTAGAAGAGCTTCGCCATCTTAAGTACTAATCGGTTATTTTAGTGCTTTGCAAGAAATTTTTATAGGCTATTCACCCTCCTCTAGCCATTAGGACCTTACACATGGCATCGGAGCTAGGCACCGTTTACTTGAGGCTTAACAACCTACGGTGAAGATATGGCTACATTAAGCTTGCACATCAACAACACTAAGAGAGCACCACCCTTTGATGGTAATGATTATGCGAAGTGGAAGCTAAAGATGAAGAGTCATCTGAAGTCAATCAATAGAGAGGTGTGGAATGTGACCGAGACCAAGTTTGAGGTTGCAAGATCGGATGCACCCACACCGGTTGAAGAGAAGAAGCTTCAATGCAATGACATTGCGGTGAGTGCATTCCATGAGGCTCTTGATGACAAGGCATTTGAGCTTATCAAGAACATAGAGGTGGTCCATGACATTTGGGCTAAGCTTGTGGAGGTATATGAGGGCACCGAAAGTGTGAAGACGGCAAGAGCATACATGCTTCAAGAGAAGTTTGCTAGCTTCACAATGAAGGAAAATAGGAGTGTGCCAGAGATGTTTCATCGGCTACAAGTGCTTGTGAATGAGCTCAAGGCACTTGGTGAAGAAGTCAAGGATAGTTAATTCTCAACCAAGTTTATGAGATGTCTTCCTAAGAGATTTGATATGTTAAAGACAGTCATGGTGAAGACAACTATCAAGGAGAAGTTAACTCCAAATCAAGTCCTTCAAGAAGTCATGGCCAATGATGAGTTTAGAGAAGATCATGAGAATGAAGAGTTGATGAAGAAGAAGAAGAAGAAAAGTGAGAAGAAGGATGATGACAACAAGAAGAGCTTGGCATTCAAGGCTTCATCCTCCAAGAGCAAGAGCAAGAAGAAGCAAGATTCATCAAGTGAAGAAGAAGCTAGCTCGAGCAATGGGGGTGATGAAGATGGCGATGAGTTGAGTGCTTTATTTGTCAAGGTTCACAAGCTCTTGAGGAAGAAGACTCACAAAAAGGGAAGCAAGAAGTCCTCATCCTCATCTTCATCCAAGAAGAGTGAGCACACTACAAAGTGCTTTAGATGTCATAGCAAGGACCATCTTGTTGGCAAGTGTCCCTATGATAGTGGTGATGAAAATGTCGTGAAGAAAGAGGCCAAGAAGCAAAAGAAGAAGAAAGAAGCTTCCCAAAAGAAGAAGAATGAGTCTCATGTTGCTACTTGGGAGAGTGATGCATCCTTAAGTGAAGATGAGAATGACAAGAGAAGCAAGAAGAAGGGACATGCTAGTCTTGCTATCCAAGAGAAGATTTCTCTCTTTGACACTCCATTGACATGCTTCATGGCTAAGGCCTCTAAGGTACAATCCGATGATGAGAGTGATCATGATAGTGATAGTGATGATGATAGTGGTCCAACTAAAAATGAGTTATTCATCATGCTTCAGGATTATAAAAATGAATATAAAAATATTAGCAAGGAATGCAAAAACTTGACCAAGGCTAACCAAACCCTTGAGCAAGAACTTGAGGAGCTTAGAGCATCTTATGAGAGTCTAAAGGAAGACCATAAGAAGCTTTAAAAGGCTCACACCAAGCTTGAAAAGGCTCATTCCTCTCTTAGTGAACAACTTGATAGCATGCCACCTCAAGTTGAGAAAGCTAAAACTTGCAACATAGGCATATGATGTGATATCTTTGATGTATCTTTCTATAAGCCTATTGTTGTTGCTCCATCTAACCCTTCTTGTAGTACTTCCACTCCTAGCTCATCTAGTAGTGATGGACTCACTTGTGACTCCACACTAATGGTTGAGAATGAGACTCTCAAGAAGGAGGTAAAAGAGCTCAATCACACTTTAGCTAAGGCTTATGGTGGTGAGGACCGCTTGCTTATGTGCTTGGGTAGCCAAAGAGCTTCTCTATACAAAGAGGGATTGGGCTATACCCCCAAGAAAGACAAGGCCGCTTTTGCTCCTCACAAGACTAGTTTTGTGAAGAACAATGGTAGCTATTGTAAAAGTTGCAAGCAAGTTGGTCATGTAGAGCAAAAATATGTGAACAAGCAATCTAATGTATCCTCAATTAAGCTTTATTCATCATATGTGCTTTTCAAGAGAGCTAATGGTGTAAAGGATAAATTCATTGGTACACCATGGATGGGCTAAAAGAAGAAAGCCATTTGGGTGCCAAAGAGTTTGATCACTAACCTTGTAGGACCCAAGCAAGTTTCGGTACCTAAAAGAGATTGATCTTGTCTTGTAGGTCAATTACAAAGCCGGAGAGAGGCATTGGGTGCTTGATAGTGGGTGCACTCAACACATGACTCGGGATTCTTGTATGTTTAAGTCAATTGATACAAGTGACAATGGTGGATTTGATTCTATCACTTTTGGCAACAACAAAAAAGGCAAGGTCAAGGGTTTGGTTGTAACAGAACCGTCCAATTTATATAGGTTTAAATGCTAACTAAACTACCGAGGCAGCTCAAGCCACACTTAAAACTATATAAATCCGGTAGTCTGTGAAATCACGATGGATTTTAAACTTTTCATAACTCGTCCAGTATCATTGATTTCACATCGCAGTCCACAAGTTAAATAAAGTTCGTACATAGTAACTTACATCACAGTTCGAAATAAAAGTTATTACAATACCAAGTTCGGAGTTTATAATGAAAGCAACATAAATTTGAAACTTCACCCGCAACCCATATTTAGATATATTACAGTGCCAGAATAGTAGTCAGTCCAACAAAAGCATCGGGTGAGAAGCTAATATAGATAACGACCATGCTCTTGGTCTAATCATCTCCCACTGTGAGGTAGAAACAGTTCTCACAGTATCCATAAAACATCTGCCCATCTGCAACAACAATGGGAACAAAGCCCTGAGTACGAGAATATACTCAGCTAGACTTACCCGTCTTAAACTAAAATAAAGTAACTTGCAAGGATCATGAAAGGCTGTATAAAGTGGCTAGCTTGACTCAATTGCGAAAAGCATAGGTTTTTCATTTACAAACCATTATTAAAGATTAGCACCAGCTTAAAAGTATAACCTGCTTTACTGCATGATCAACTATACTAGTTCATTGCTTTTAGCCCAGATTAAGCATCAAGAGATTTATTATAAGCATTGTTGGTTATCATGTTTCACTTGGCACTTTCAAAACTATCCATATCACTATCATAGCACCATGATTTATTAAGATCAACGCTCAGAGTCAAGTGTTCACTATCCAAGAACGATGGCGATTTGAATCGATTGCTGACCAGCTGGCGAGATATTCCCCACACAAACCAGCATGCTTTGCAAGGGCAGCCTTAGTCACCTTTGGTACTGTTCGGGTAAAGTCATGGGTCCAAGCACAAGCCACTATACCCAGTGGCCATCTGACTGCCAAGTCTCTCTGGCATGACCGGCCATTTGGACTTACTCTCCGTGCCCCTGTCGTACCCATCCTCTTTCTCTGATATAGTGCGCAGAATATCGATTTCCAGCCCGAACAGGGCTACTCGGCTTCGTGGTCCCATAAAACCAGCTAAATGTGGGGCTGTGTTCAATATGACAAGAGTAGTCGATAGTTCAAGTTTATTACTTGGTGATTTCCAAGATCATGTGTGCTGCCATAAACCTCAGGTAACCACCTAGCATCTCGCGAGTGACATGAATCACCCGGCTTCTACCGTCTAAGCAAAGCTAAGCAGTTAACTCGATCCTACTCTAACAGGGTAACAAGGATAGGATATCAAGTATATCAAGGAAGGATAAAATGCAACAATAGGGTTACTTCCAACCAACTCCTATACGTAATGCATAGAAAAGATAAACGATGCAAAGTGAATTATAAAACTTAGGTAAGAATGCACCGAGGCTTGGCTTTCCTAAAGGCACTAGGACGGTGGTTAGGACACTCAGGTGGATCTCCTTCCTGATCCTCCTCTCTTGGAAGGTCCTGCACGGGCTCCTCTTGCTGTTCTCCCTCGGGATCCTCGTACCCTACTACTGGAACTGGCTCCTGCGATCCTTTATGATGTATTTGCACATGCATGAATATCACAACATGAATATACACGTGCAAATATGAGTGATGATCATGGATGCTCATGAATGAGTGAATGAGTTTACTTAATTTAAGAAATGGCTATAATAGAGACTACCATTTTGACACTGTAGAAAATTCCTACAAAATTACAACAGATTGGCAAATCTAGCCTACCACAGAAATTTCGGCTCAATTGGATAAACCAATTGCCCTACACAAAAAAGACAAGTAGCAGGACAAAATTGCCCCTAAAAATACTTTGTTCTACCAAGCTTGTGAAACAACAGATCTCAACATATCAATAGCTTCATATTAGCATATAACCGAGCCACAAATTTTCCCAACTTCAAATTAGGCATGGATTATTTATTATGAATTATTTACAATCAAGGCAATTTATAACACTTGAACTACAACTACAAAATTTCATACAACAAGTGACTGATATATTCTTCCCAGAAAGTACATGTCAACACAAGACCAACAAAACAAGAATCATATTTTTCTGAGCTCTGTAGAATTACTTATGCATTTTCTAAGATATCATGAATTAAAGCACATTAATAGATCTACATAGAAAAGTTCTACAAAAGTACTATATCATATTTTTCATGTGTATATCATCTCATAAGAAAAATACTGCAACTTGAATCAACCTCATTGGACCATTATTTTCGGCGACAGGGCCAACATCAATGGACTCGTCTCGTCGAGACGCATCCATCGGGATAGGTCTCCGGAATATGTTTCAACATCTACACACGGTGGTGGAAGAAAAGCGCACGACAGTGCTATACGTACGGTTACGTAAGTACGGCGGCGACTAAGCGGCGGCGGCGCTGCGCTTCCGGCCTTGGAAAGGCCCGACGAGGCGCATATGAGCTGCGCGAGTGCAAGGCGAGACCTGTCTAGAATTTTGCGATGCTAGGGCGGCGTGAGGCGGCCGGCCACCGTGCATGGCGGCACGGCGGTGCGAATAGCGACGGCGAGGTCGTTCCGGGCGCCGGCGAGCTAGGCCCTAATTGGCCAGGCTAACCTCACTATAAGCACTAGCATGTCCTAGCGACCTACCCTGGAGAGAGAGGAAAAAGCAGTGCTAGAGATGCTCGGCCACAGCAACTGGCGGCGACGGCCATGAACGGCGGGAGAAGAACGTGATTCGGCCGATACCTTGGCTTTTGGCGTTGGCTGTGGGCAGAAGAGGATGGAGCAGATGAAGGAAAAATTGATGGTGCTAGTGGAGGGAAAAAGTGATGGGTGGAGAGGCGGAAAATGGCGGCAACGCGCGGTCACGGCGACGGTGGCAGCTCTGCTCGCCTTGCCTGCAGACGGTGGGGTGGAAAAAGTGGATAGGCGAGCGAGGAGATGGTGGGTGAATGGGAGTAAAGGCTAGGCACTGTGGCTCGACTTCAATTTGTGTGATGAGGTGCTCGGACACATGGTATCCAAAGCTCGCGGACGGTTGTCCGACCGGTGTTGGTCTGGACAATTCGAACTGAATCGAATTAGATTCAGTCTGAACAAGCAGACTAAAAATGCCATGTTCTTGACCCTGTATCTCCCAAATCATTGAGTTTTAGCAAAAACTTTCTATACCAAAATGATAGAGCTATGCGTGGTGAACAATCGACTCAATACCAGAAAAGTCTAATTTGGCCTAGATAAAAAGTTACGAGCTCCTGAATTAAGGTACAGCGAGACTAAAACAGCTTCCAAATCTGCCCTTTTCAAACGTTTAAACATGTTAGACACATTTTCATGACTTGAGCCCAAAACAACTTTTGTTGCTTATCAAAATCTACATATTTCCTCTTAAAGGTACACAAACATGCCATCACTTTTAAACAAGTCTAGCAGAAACACTTAATTGGTCAACATGAGTCAACCTTAACTCAGGAGCTTAATTAGCCTAAGTGATTAACATAAACATGGTTTCATTTTACACCCTAAGCATGTCTAAGTTGACTTAGTGATCAAACATCATTCACTTGAACACTTTTATCATGTTTCCATAACAAGACAACATTGACTTAGCATCATGGACAAGCATGAGTAACATTCAAATTAATGACCATGCAAAAGATGCTTATGCAAGTGCAATGCATATGCTCAAGCTAAGCTGAACACCAGGGTGTTACATTGGTAAAATTGCTATATCCAATGACAAGAGTATCTCCAATGTGTTTCTAGTTGAGAGCTTGGATTTCAATCTCATGTCAGTGTCTCAACTATGTGATCTTGGTTACAAGTGCATATTTGGCAAGAATGATGTTAAAGTCATAAGTGAAGAGGATTCTAGTTTGATATTCAAGGGATTTTGGCATGGTAGCTTGTACTTGGTTGATTTAAATGCTAGTGAAACTCAACTCACATCTTGCTTGCTTAGCAAATCTAGCATGGGATAGTTATGGCATAGAAGGCCTGGTCATGTTGGAATGAAACAATTGAACAAGTTAGTGAGACATGACTTGGTTAGAGGATTGAAGGATGTCACATTTGAGAAGGATAGACCATGTAGTGCATGTCAAGCTGGCAAGCAACATGGAAGACCACATCCTACTAAGAGTGAAATGAGCACATCAAAGGCATTTGAGCTATTGCACATGGATTTGTTGGCCCGATAACATACACAAGCATTGGTGGCAACAAGTATGGTTTGGTTATTGTTGATGACTACACTAGATACACTTGGGTGTTCTTTCTCTATGACAAGAGTGAAGTCTTTGATCTATTCAAATCATTTGTCAAGAGAGTTCAAAATGAGTTTGAGACCACCATCAAAAAGATTAGAAGTGACAATGGGAGTGAGTTCAAGAACACAAGAATTGAGGATTTGTGTGATGAGCTTGGAATTGGACATCAATTCTCACCAACCTACACTCCCCAATCCAATGGTGTAGTTGAGAGGAAGAATAGAACCTTGATTGACATGGCAAGAACAATGCTTAGTGAGTACAATGTGAGCCAAAGGTCTTGGAGTGATGCAATCAACATGGCTTGCTATTCTAGCAACCGACTCTATTGCCATGGGAAGCATGAGAAGACACCTTATGAGTTATTGAATGGAAGAAAGCCCAACATCTCATACTTTAGAGTGTTTAGATGCAAATGCTATATTCTCAAGAAGGGCACAAGATTTGGAAAGTTTGATAAGAAGTGTGATGAAGGGTTCCTACTTGGATATTCCACCTCTAGCAAGGCATATAGAGTTTGGAACTTGGCAAATGGCACCTTGGAGGAAGTTCATGATGTTGAATTTGATGAAACCCAAGGATCTCAAAGTGAAACTCAAAATCATGATGCTGTGGGTGGAGATCAATTGAACAATGCAATGAGAAACATGGACATTGGTGATATTCGGCCAAGACAAGTTGATGATGATAATGCTCACATGATTAGTCAAGATGTTTACATTGATACAAATCAAGCAAGTACTAGTGGAACTCAACATGAAGCTCAAGATCAAGAACAAGCTAGCTCAAGCAATCAACTTCAAGTGCTTCAACCAACGAGTGTTGCAAGAGATCATCCTCTAGATCATATCATTGATGACATTAGAAGAGGAGTACAAACTAGATCAAGATTGGCAACAATTTGTGAGCACTACTCATTTGTATCATTTGAGGAGCCAACTAAGATACAAGATGCTTTGAGGAATGCCGATTGGGTAAATGCCATGCATGAGAGCTAAACAACTTGACAAGAAACAAGGTTTGGGAGCTTGTTGAGAGGCCAAAGAACTACAATGTGATTGGCACCATGTGGGTCTTCAAGAACAAGCAAGATCAAGATGGCTTAGTTGTGAGAAACAAAGCAAGATTGGTTGCACAAGGATACACTCAAGTTGAGGGTCTTGACTTTGGAGAAACTTATGCACCGGTGGTAAGATTGGAGGCAATTAGAATCTTATTAGCCTATGCTTGTGCCCACAACATCAAGCTATATCAAATTGATGTGAAGAGTGCATTTCTCAATGGGTACATAAATGAGTTGGTCTATGTTGAGAAACCTCCCAGTTTTGAGGATATCAAGAAGCCCAATCATGAGTACAAGCTCAAGAAGGCATTGTATGGCTTGAAGCAAGCACCTAGAGCTTGGTATGAGAGGTTAAGAGATTATCTCCTCTCTAAAGGGTTCAAGATGGGAAAGGTTGACACTACTCTCTTCACCAAGATGAGTGGCAAGGATTTATTCATATTGCAAATCTATGTGGATGACATCATCTTTGGGTCAACAAATCAAGCATTTTGTGAAGAATTTGGTGCAATGATGGCTAGTGAGTTTTAGATGTCAATGCTTGGAGAGCTTAGTTACTTCCTTGGACTTTAAATCAAGCAAATGAAGAATGGAACATTCATAAGTCAAGGCAAGTACATCAAGGACATGATCAAGAAGTTTGGATTGCAAGATGCCAAACCAATTAGCACACCTATGGACACCAATGGTGGATTGGATCTTGATGATAGTGGCAACATGGTAGATCAAAAGCTCTATAGATCAATGATTGGAAGTTTGCTCTATGTCACTGCTTCTAGGCCCGATGTGATGTTTAGTGTGTGCATGTGTGCAATATATCAAGCTTCACCTAGAGGAAGTCACTTGACGGCGGCTAAAAGGATATTGAGATACCACAAGGGCACACAAGATGTTGGTCTATGGTATCCCAATGGGTCTAGCTTTGAAATGATTGGATATTCGGACTCCGACTATGGTGGTTGCAAGATTGATAGAAAAAGCACAAGTGGCACATGTCAATTGTTGGGAAGGTCTCTAGTATCATGGTCTTCAAAGAAGTAAAATAGTGTTTGTAAGGTCCAAATGGCTAGAGGGGGGTGAATAGCCTAATAAAATTTCTTGCAAATACACTAGACCGCTTGTTAGACTAAGAGATAGCGCAATTGCAATGCTAGAGCTTCATTTACTTCTATGCAAGCCTTTCTAATAAGTCTAGCAAATTTATACAAGATAACTCTAGGAACTTCACAAAACTACCAAGAGCAAAGATATGAACAAGTGAAAACTATACAATCTAGCAAGTTCTACTCGATATCTAGCAAGACAAGCAATGTATGAACAGTTATAAAGCTAGATACAAGAGAGGGGGATTGGATTATTATACTGACATGAAGTATAGACGACCAATCACCCAATCAAGATAATCACATAAGAGAACCCTCGGTAATCACAATATTGACACAATGATTTTTTACCGAGGTTCACTTGCTTTCCGGCAAGCTAATCCTTGTTGTGGTGATACACTTGCTTGGAGAGGTGCTCGCTCAATTGGCTCTCAATGCCAAATACCACTGTCGGGAGCCGCACTCTCAACACAAGACAAGGATCCTCCAAGCCACGCGCAATCCACTAGAGTATCCTTTCGAGAACTCCCGCGGAGAAGGACCAAGAACCCCTCACAAGATCACCGGGTGTGGCCTCGAACAATCTTCACCTCAAGCTCAACACCCCACTGCCTCCAAACTGTCTAGGGTGATGGGAATCACCCAAGAGTAATAAGAACTCCACAGCGAACTTGAAGAACAAGTGCCTCTAGATGCAACTCTCAATGCTTAGCACTTGATTCTCACTCAATCTCAATCTAGATAAACAATCAAGTCAAAAGACGAGTGGGGGAGGTTCTCTCTAGCTCAAAGGATGCTCAAAGATGTTAGAATGGGCAAGAGTTACCTCCCCAACCGGCCAAACCTCTATTTATAGCCTCCCCAAAAAATCCAACCGTTACTCAGCTCGGGGGCGTTTTTTCTAAGCGCCGGACGCGTTCGCACTTCAGGGGCCGGCGTTACACGCGCTGGATGTGTCAGCTAGGACCACCGGACACGTCCGGCGCCTTATGCGCCAGTCGACCATTGGAGCCTCGCATTTGAACTACAGCCGCCACGTCAGCGTCCGGCGCCACCGAGCTACGTCCGGCGCTCCGCGTCCGGCGGCTCGGCCGCTGCTGGTCCGCTCTGGGTGGCATCCGGCGGGCGCCGGACGAGTCCGGCGTCAGCCTCTGGCGACACTGCACCACGAGACTTAGCACGTCTAGCAGCATCGGATGCTGAACAGTGCCAGCAGCGCGTCCGGCACGCACGCCTGGCGTGCCAGGCCACTGCAGCCCACCATCGAGCGCTGGACGCGTCTGGCCCTTTGGCCAAGCATCCAGCACAGTGTCTACTGCGCGTGTGCTTCTCTATCAAGCACCGGACGCGTTCGGCGCTCCTGGCCGCGCGTCCGACGTGTTACAGAAGTAGCTGATTTTGTCGTTTTATCATCGTCATCGCGCCGTCGCCGATCCAAGTCAAACCACTTGCCTTAGGGTGCCAACTCCAACATGTAAAACACCTAGAGGCACATGAGTTAGCATTTCATCACATGAAATATGGCAAGTGTTAGCTCTCTAGTTAGTCTCTCATATGCATCATGCAAAGTTGAACCTAGAGGCACTTGGACCACGAATTCAACCGTGAATTCCCCTCTTGATAGTCGGTTATCAATCCTAAATGTGATCACAGTCTCTATAGTGTCTCGATCTCCGAAAGAAAAAACACCTATCTCTTGATACCTTAGCCTTGACCCTCGATGCTTGATCATCACCATGTCCAAGTCCATCACCGAGCCCGAGGCCTCACCATCATGTTGCTATGTGTCTAGTCACACTTAGAGTAAAACATTAGCAACGTTGGGTGTCATTAATTATCAAAACCAAAGACGATATTTTAGTGTTGCACTTTCCACTGCCGAAGCCGAATACATTAGTACGGGGAATTGTTGTGCACAACTACTTTGGATGAAAGCCACCTTAAATGACTTTGGAGTCAAGTTCAAGCAAGTGCCTTTGTTTTGTGACAATGAGAGTGCTATCAAGATGACCAACAACCCGGTCCAACACTCAAGAACAAAGCACATTGATGTGAGGCACCACTTCATAAGAGATCATCAACAAAAGTGTGATATAAGCATTGCGAGCATTAGCACCGAAGATCAACTAGTCAATATATTCACCAAGCCACTTGATGAGAAGAGATTTTGCAAGTTGAGGAATGAATTGAACATACTTGATTTCTCAAACATGAGTTGATGCACCCCTCCTCATTATATGACATGCCTCTCCTTTGACTAAAGCAAGGTAAAGTTTTTTGGCATGTCATTCATACTTATCTAGGACTTGTATTAGATCATCTAGACATATGTGCATATTTAGGATCATTCATAAAAATCAAATGAATTTGATGGATATATGGTGCCACTATTGCTGCCATGCTTGATATGATCTAGTGATAGCATATGACATGTTTGTGAGCTTGCAATCCTAGGGTTGATTCTAGAAAATGAGCTCAAGATGTGTAATTCAACATGGTCAAGATAACCCTTATTTTCATGAGGTGTGAAGAATCTTGTCTTTGGTTCAAACTGAATTACATATTCTAGGCAAGTGATCTATATTTGACCACATGTTGATTCTCACCATGGCTTGATTGACTTAATTCTCTCTACTATTTACCCTTCTTGGTGATTGTTGACAAAGGGGGAGAAGTAAGTCAAAAGAGCTATGCGACAATGGTAGGGGATCAATTAAAATTTGAGCAAATAAATAGGGGGAGCAAGCTCAAGGACTATTTGTTGCATTTGTATGTGAATTTACATGATGAAATGTTGCATTTTAAGATCTAAATTCAATATTCATGCTTGAATGGTGTATGCTAGTATAGAACTTGAATGATGAAATGAAGTACTAGTGTGCATAGGTGGTAACTAGACATAGTGTTTATCATGCTATTCAAGATATTATGCTTGTAATGTTGATCTCACAAGGTATCTTGAGTTTTGATCTATGTCTAGCTACAATTGTGCTAAGGATGGTTCATTATCGCACTCCGATTGGTATCACACTTTAAAGGTCCATTCTATAAACCTTAGCTCATTTTGGTAGAATTAACTCTCCCACAATTCTTATCCATACATATGTGATGAATTGAACCAAACACATGAAAGCACATATGTAGCGGGAGCTATTCTATCAAAACCAAAATTAAATTGGTTGTCCAATTTTCGCTTCATGAAAAAATAACATTGGGCAAGCAATTCAATTTCATAAATTGAATTTATTTTCATATCTTTGTAAGGTTGCCAATAATTACCAAAAAGGGGGAGATTGAAAGCTCTTGTTTGGTTTTGGCTAATTGATGACACACCATGTTGCTAATGATTTCACTAAGTATATGTAGAATATATTAGCAACATATGATGATGGAGCTAGGTGGTATGGAGATGACCACGTGATCATGGTGATGGGCATGGTGTATATGTTGACATGATCATGCTCCGAGGAATCGATGGTGCGTTGTCCACCTCTCATTTGCTGCTGCTGTTGACCGTGTGAGAGAGCCTATGCCGTGCGTGCGTTGTCGCCCATCGGTTTGTCCGTGTGGGAGCTGGTCTGGTGGCCAGTGGTGTGCGTGTGTGCTGCGTGTGGCCGTGCGTGCTAGCACATGTGAGGGAGCCGGCTGCTGCCGTTCGTCTGTTGGAATACGGGCCCCGCGTGTCAGCCTGAGAAAGAAAGAGACTCGGTTCGATTGTTGCTTCTGTACCGTTAGACTATCCGCACTCATGCACCTTTATATTCAACCTCTAAACGGAATATTCCATCCTGGTCATCAAGATTTCCACCTCTATACCATTTTTTCCCGCACCCATCCACCTCAATACCAACCTCTATCCACTGTGGGGCCCATATTACAGGATTTTTTCCTTTTTCCTTCACTTTTTCCCCTTCCTCCCTTATCCATTCCACCGACACCATCCGCCTCCACCTCTCTCCGCTCCAGCGGGGTTTGCTGCCGGTGAGCCATGCAACTTGTGGGCCGGCGCGACGGAGGTGGCCTCCGTGCGGCCACGGGACCACGGCTGCGGGCGTGGAGGCTGCTCCCTCCTCCTTCCACCACGGCGCCCCACGAGAGCACCGGCGCGGGAGAGCACCGGCACGTGGAAACCCGGAGGACCCCTGAAGCACTGCTACACAAAGATGAAGGAGCCAGAATTATCAGAACCGAAACCTCGGATGTGCTCATCCATGAATAGAGGCAAGTCCTAATTCCCGCCTTTCCCTACATTATCATTGCCTTTAATTACTCTTCTTATGCCACCTCTACATTTGCTAGCCTCCACCATAAACCCCACCATACCCTACCAATTACCAATCTTCATATATATATACTCTTTATATTCCTATTTATGAATTAATATTGAACTATGATAAATTATGAGTTTGCTTATGATAATATGTTTTATGAGAATGTCTTGGTTACCTTGACGAGATATGAGAATGATAAATTTGACGATAATAATTATGGAACTTAAATTGGTAAAATTGGACTAAACCCGACAGGGGCGAGTGGGGGTAATTCATGTGGTATGAGTTACCTTGGCAGGATAGCCTGTGTGGGATCCTGTGGGAGATACTCGTCTTAGTCACATATGGACTAGGTCATTTGCCATCTCACCTAGCCAGAATTTCCATACAGCCACATGTCTATATGGGTAGACTTGATCTCACACCCCGTTAGATAGAAGTATAGTTTCCACTAGGAGGCCGGAGTGGCAACGAACAAACAGGAGAAGACACGGTTGCTGTGTGATGTACCGTGGTCTGATCGGCATGGTTGCTTTGTGGTCTTCCATGTAAAATTTATTGTTGTGCCATGTGCAAGCACCTTATTATTTAACTTGGATGCTATGTGATCATCTATCGGATGCTATATGATCATCCAACCACTCGACAATCTAGGATGTTGTGTGATCATCCTGATGCTTGTGGGTTCCGATCCCTGAGTAGTCCGTGGTGGAATTATATGGAAATCTAAGGTAGCGTCCTCTCGGGTACGAGGTCTCGTTAGGCCTGTTTAAACCATGACGATGGTGTTGACTACGCCTATCATGTGGGAAATTTGTACACCTCTGCAGAGTTTATTAATCCTATTTGAATAGCCACGTCCTTGGTAATGGGCAACCGCTGGGATAAGGTCACAAATGATTAGGCTTCGACAACTATGATGGTCTGGTAAGACAAGACTATTTTATGTTAAGGTAACCTATAATTAACCAGGAACTGGTGAGGATGATGATACCCTACTAGGGCCCAACCTATGATTATAACTACTTCACCATAATACCTTTACCTCCACCTTTACCACTAACTACCTCCACATATAGCCTTTCCACCTTTCACCACCCAAAGTTAGAGCTTGCTGAGTACCATATGTACTCAATCCCCTCTATTCTATGTTTTTAGGAGTGAAGCTATAGATAAGCACACGAGGATGAAGTCGCGGAAGAATATGCAAGGATAGGACAACTGGAGCATACCTGATGATGGAGCCGTGCAGCTACATGAAGGAGTTACTCGAGGACTACCACGACTAAGACTTGGAAATACGCTTAAGACTAGGGTTGCTTCCGCACTCCAAGTTGCCTGTAGGAATGGAACCACGGCATCATAGGACCGCTGTTGTAGAAACTCTGATATATATTGTAAGGCCAATGGCCCAAGCTATATAAAGGCATATGAACCTTGTAACGTGCTTTTTCCTAAATTAATAAAAAGTATGGTTTTTTGATATCAATCTTGTCTCAATTGTGCGTATCACCTACTGATCCTAGGAGTGACATATGATGCACAGTGGACCCTAAAAATTAGGGGCCGACACGCCACGACGGTGGGCCCGGCGAGGCCCCGGTGAGGGCGTGTGTCACGGCGAGGGCACGGCCGGCACGGGCGAGCAGCGAGCGCGGCAGGCGTGGGCGCAGGAGGCAGAGCTCGGTGCGGCGACGAACACGGGCGCAGCCGATAGCTGGCGCGGGCGAGCAGCGAGCGCGGGCGGAGGTGCGGAGTGCGACCTCCTTCCTCCTTGCTGATGTAGGTGGCGGATACTCTGCAGCGGCCATGGCAGAGGGCGGCGGCGGCTCCTCTGCAGCATGGGCACGGGTGCGGCAGCTTGGCCCGGTCTCTCCTGCTTCGGCGAGCGCGTCGCCCGGCCTAGCCTCTCCCTCCCTGGGGAGTGCGCGGGGATGGGGCCGCAGCTCAGGCCATGGAGCTCCGACGGCGGCAGCTCGAGCTCCTCCTCAAGCTCCGATGGCGGCAGCGTCCGGCTGAGTGCTCACTCTTTCTCTCTTCCGATGCCACGCAGCGAGCGGCGAGCGGCAGCGGCAGGCGTCGCAAGGACATGCAGAATAGGGGCCGGAAGGCACATAGCACAGCTTTACAGGCCCCTGGTGCAGCCGTTTGAAATGGTATAGGGTCCTACAGCAACGTTTATAGGCCCTCGGTGCAGGTGGTCTTAGGAGCTGAGGTAGTTCACCATTGGGCCCGGTTGGCCAAGTGGGAAGAAGGTTTGCTGGGACTTTGCGAGTGGGGAGCCGGTTGCCTGGTTTTATTCCAGCGCCTCCCCCTTCCCTTCTCTCTCTCACTCATTCTTCTCACTTGCTCATTCTTTCAAGAACTCAAGAGAAGAACAAGCTCCTCTCTCTCCCTCTCTCCCAAGCTTTGGTGCTAACACTTAGAGAGATTTTGAGAGCCCTAAGAGATCGATCTTGTGAGCTTTAAGAGCATATCCTCTCTCTTCTCTCCATCTCAAATCTTAGAGCTCATTCAAGAGAGGATTTGGGATACCCTAGTGTTTGTGCATTTGTGATTGCATTCTTGGTGGCACTAGGTGATTTTTGTGATTGCAGGTTTCTTATTACTCTTGGTGATTCCCGTCACCTAGACGGTTGGAGTTGGATTGATTGGTGAGAGGATTTGGTGATTGTGTCCACGCCCAATCAAGGTTATATTTGTGAGGGGTTCTTGAGCCTTCTCCGCGGGAGATCGCAATTGGCTACTCTAGTGGATTGCTCGTGGCTTAGAGGATCCCCATCTTGTGTTGATAGTGCCGCATCCGGCCACGGGATTGGCTAGGTGACTCCATTTAGCGGGCATATCTCCAAGTGGGTGTATCGCCACAACGAGGATGTAGCTTGCCGGGAAGCAAGTGAACCTCGGTAAAAATCATTGTGTCATCTTGATTACCGAGGATTCTATCTTGTGATTGTTATTGTGTTTGATTGGTTCACATCCTCTACACCGGCGGTATAACAATCTATGCCCCTCTCTTTCATTAGATTCATTGTTTTATCTCTTGTGTAGCTTAGCTTAGCTCTCTAGTGTAAATTAGCAACCTAGCCTTGTTAGTGTGTATAGAGTTTATAGTCTATCTTGCTAGAATTACGTAGGTGGTTTGCATAGTTTGGTTGTGCTAATGCTAGAAGAGCTTCGCCATCTTAAGTACTAACCGATTATTTTAGTGCTTTGCAAGAAATTTTTATAGGCTATTCCGCCACCCCCCCGCCCCCCCCTAAAACCATTAGGACCTTATAGATGTGTGACATGGTAGATTGGAAATTGATGTTGGGATTGCACAACATATAAGGCTGGGTAACTCTCACCTATCAGATTAGTCTTTTGATTGAGTTAGGTCCAATGAAAAAGTATGTTATGTGGACGTGGGCCGAAAGGCATTCTGCTCGTGATGTAGCGAACTGGTTGATTTTCGCTGGCAACACAAACGTCCACGCCACAGGACATTGCTAGCCGGTGGTCTTTCCCGCACCCGTCTAAAGAAAAGCATGGCGCGCTGCCGTCAGGTAAGCCGCAGAACCTTGATTTGGATTGCACGTCCTCGGTGTTATAGACCATGTTACTCTATTTTTGGATGGGAATTTATAGGAAGCTGCTTTACCCATAGGTGACTAAAGATGGTGCCTTGGTACTTTTTTTTTGAAGAAAATGGTAGGAATTCTACCAAGCAAAAATGTGTGGTCAAAAGACACTACAGGGTTCGCTCTCTTTGCCGACTGCAATGCGCACTCGGCAAAGGCAGAATTACAGTCGGCAAAGGCTTTGCCGACTGCAATTCCACGTGGCAGTCGACAAAGGGCTGTCGGCAAAGAAAACGTCGGCGAAGGCGGCTTTGCCGAGTGCCACGTGGCATGCAGTCAGCAAAGCCTTTGCCGAGTGTCGCGTCAGCACTCGGCAAAGCACGTGGCGCCGTCAGCCTGACGGCTGGCTTCGCCGAGTGCTGACGGATGGCACTCGGCAAAGAAAAAAATTAATTTTTTTTGAAAATTTCTTTGCCGAGTGCCAGCTCGGCACTCGGCAAAGAAAAAAATTTCAAAAATTCTTTGCCGAGTGCTGACACTAGGCAAACGAATGACCCCTTTGCCGAGTGCCACGCTATCACTCGGCAAAGCTGAGGATTTTCTGGCCAGATTCCCCAGCTTTGCCGAGTGTCAGTACTCGGCAAAGCTGGGAATTTTTTTTCCTTTTTTTTATGTTTTCTTGCATCCAAGCATTACAAAATCATAATTTATATCACAATTTCACCGGTACCACAAGTAGCACCATTTATATCACAATTTCATCACATTTATCACCACCGTCACCATATATATCACAATAACACATATATTTCACAATAGCATCTCTTATCACCACCACAAGTCTATTACAACCATGAAGTTCAACGCAACGAGTCGAACACCACAAGTCGAGGTCCATCACATGAAGTTCAACATAACAAGTCTAGGTCCATCACGAAGAGAAGAAATACATGACAGAGACTTCGACGATACTCAAGTCCAGGAGCATAACACAAGCGACAAATACCTAGCTCGTCACGCCGTCCTTGGAGCCGTCAGGTTGTCCGTCCCTAGAGCCCCCAGGGTTTTTCCACGAAACCCACCCTGGATCACACGGCGCCGACCAGTACGGCCACCCTTCGCCCACCGGCCACGAGTAAGGTATAGGAGGACCATGCGGAGGTGGATACGGTGGAGAAGGGCCACCCGGAGGTGGATACGGCATCATCTGAGGGCCGGCACCTCTAGGAGACAGGTTCGAACCCGCCGATTGTACCTGCACAAGTTAAAGGCCAAGTGATGTCATTAGTATCTACAGGATGGATGCACAAGCTAAAGCAAGAGTCAATGTACTCACCGGGGTCCCTGCAGGAGCGACAGGAGCAGGCACAGGAAAAGATGGTGGAGGAGGCGGTGGAGCGAATAATTCAGGTGGTGGAGGCAGCCCGGGGATCTGCAGGGATTGGAAGGAGCCGGCAAAGCCCTGCATCTGACTATTGTAGTGCTGCTGCACGGCTGTCAGGTGCTGCTGGTAAGCCATCTATTGCACCTGCATCTGCGCCTGCATCTGCGCCATCTGCTCCTGCACCTGGGCCTGTAATATTACATCCGCAGTGTTGATTGTAAGTATAGGTGTGAAATGAGTGAACGACGAACAAAACCACACTTACCTGGAACTGCGACATGCTTGGCTGCCGAGACGCTATGGGGATGTTGGTGGAGCTCGTGGGCCTGCATCGAACCTGGCTCAGCGTGGGAGCATCGGACGGGTCGACGGCGCTGTGGGCCATGTAGTACCGGTCGTGCTACTTCCCTAGTCCGAACCTCTGCAGGAGGTCTGTGTCCAGGGGCTCGGCGGTGGGGTCGAACGTCTCCCCGTAGCGCTGGCGAGCCACGGCGGTGTACTCGGTCGCCTTCTCGTACGCGGTGGGGTTGCTGTACGCCTCAGGCCTGTCCTCCGTGTTGTAGACGTTGTCCAGCGCTGTCGCCTTGCCCTTGTGGGAGAGGAGGTACCCGGTGAACTGGTTGATTTCCTGCCCACCGTGCGCCTGCGTCTGTATTGAAAACAGAAACATGGTTACAAGTAATGACAATTGAGGGATAGAAAAAAGACATGAACGGACGCATACCCATCTTCTCATGTACGTTGGGAGGGGCTGGCTCCCTTGGTGGTGTGGCAACCCTCGCATCTGCAGGCGGCGGCCCCAACGGTCGTTGCGCCTCGCGTACGCCTCGTTCATTTGCCACATGCGCACAATCTCCTCCCAGCAGTCCCTATGATTGTCACACCACCCCGGACAGAACTACATGATATTAAGTATTTGACATGCGAGAAGATTAGTGTAATGTTTCACTGAAGAAATTTGAACGAATGTTTTCCTACTTAATTACCTGCACGTATTGAGCGAAGGTGAGGTCGGTCTCCCTCGAGTTCATGATCTGGCGGATTTGGGGCTTCTTGATGGACTCTCCATGCACGTCGGCGTAGTAGTCACGGTGGCCTGTATGCGCGCCTCATGGTACAGGTCCTTGAGACGATCTTTGCAGACCGCCTCCTGCACTCGCGCCGCCTGGTCCGCTTTACCCTCGCACGTGAAGAAGTCCTGCACACAGACACATCATGTAGCATTGCATTGTTTCAAGAAGTTCGATGAATGTGTACTATTTAGCAATGCGGTGTGATGAAAGACTCACCCAAAACTCCCTCTTTATCTTTGCCGCGAGGGTCTCGCCACCCACGTCGACAAGGTAGAAGTGAGCCCACCTCGTGGGCACCTTCAACTCGCCGTCCACGTCGACAAGGCCAGGGTAGTACTCCTTAATCAGGAGGCCCTGGATGCCATTGATATGGCGTGATTCACCTTCTCCGCTCACAAACGCCCAGGTACTGCACGAGTCATTAAGAACAATTGTTAGTATGCAGTTCGATTTTCAACATGTCATATGAACAAGTAGTGAAATCAATAATGATTACTTACGTCTGGCCCACGGGTGTAATCATCGGGCGTCTGTTGAATTGTGGCCGCACCCTAGGTAGCTGCGTGGGTCCACGCGAGTACACCTTGGCCACGCCTGATGAAGTCGAAGCCGTCTGGCCTGGTGTAGGCATGGCGTCATCGTCGTCGTCGCCGCCGCCGCGGTCCTCATCAGCCGTCGTCGTCCCCCCTTGTGAGGACAAGAACGGCAGCCTCCTCATCGCCTAGCGACATCCGCTGCAGGGCTGGGACCCCCTACTAGATGACCCGCCCGCCAACACCTCCTCCTCCTCCTCGTCGTCGTTGGCGGTCTCCTGCGGGGGGACCTGGTACGCCGAGCGTACGGCTCGATGCGGCCGCTGCCGCCGTCCGCCTGGCATTTTGCCGAGTGCCTGCAATGACAAAGAACAAAAGAGTTAGCATAAATAAATGACAAGTACTTGTAAAGGAACATACTAATAACAATATAGTATTACATGGCCTCGTAATTATCTCCGCGAACGGCAATATGGCGAGCGTGGAGTCGTCATCACTATCACTATCGTCGTCATCGCTATCAATAATGTCGAGCTCTCTTAAGCCATCACTGTCATCATCATCCTCATCATCTCCATAGTCATCATCATGTACATCCTCCTAGACAACTCCATCGTGTTGCATCTGCCATCGCTCAAGCATTCTTAAGTCCTTGGCATCCTGCACCTCCTCACCCTCGTCCTCATCGATTTTGTTGTCTACTTCCATGCCCATGAGTGAACAAATGTCTATCTCCAAAGTACCTTCTAGCCCCTCAAGTTGATAGAACTCATATTGGTTTGGGTCAACGTCGTAATCATCATCGTTTGGGAGAGGCGCTTTGCCGCGCGGCGACACCAAATGCACAAGCTCCAACCCGCAAGCTTCTCGTCTTTTTGGCACGCCCATGGGAGGTAATAAACTTGCGTGACATCTCGGTTGGCCACAATGTAGACATCGTCTCCTTTATAGTTGGAGTCCTGTCGAATCTCGACTTGCCCTATGGTAAGGTCTTGCCTCGTGACATCGAGATCGAACCAATGGCATTTGAATACCACCGGCTTGAAAGTCTCGGCACCCTTAAAGTTGAGCTCGTATATCTCTTCGACTATGCCGTAGTAGTCCTTCTGATCTGTGCCGGGCGTACGAACTCCGCTGCACATGGTTTTTAGGTTGGGTCGACTCTCCTCATGGCTTCTCGTGCGAAAGCGATAGCCATTCACATCATAAATGGTGAATGACTTCACCCTACGGGAGAAGCCACGGCCCACCTGTTTCAATTCATCACTCATTTCTGTATCCGTTTGGGCCTGCAAGGGTGAGGACAGGTAGATCGTCACATGACTTGCTCCGGGGAGCAAAGTGGAATCACAAAGTCGGAAAGAGGTTAGTTGGTTGGTACCTTTGTACAGAACCAGGAGATGAAATCGGGCACACAGTGTCTAAGAAGATTGTCTTCTTCTTGCTCAGTAGGAGCCCTATTGCCTATCCAGTATTGACTAATAAATTCCCTGAAAGAAGCAAGAGACTAGAGGGTCGGATCATGATAGGTGGAGGATAGTGATGGCGTAGGTAACAAGCTCATTGAGAACTTACTTCTGATAAGGAATCACTTCATCAAGGTTGAGCAACAATGTGAACATGATAGTGTACCACTCTTGATGGGTCAACTGCTTGTTGGTACCTGTGCTTCCACTTCCGAGATCCCCTTGGAAAAGGCTGAGGGTCGATGAGTTCTCGTCGGCGTTGTAATGAGGGGTTGGATTGTGCACACTGGGAAGATTCTCAGTATAGTACGCCTGTGTGAAGGTTGACACCTCCTCCAGAATGGAGGCCTCTCCCACGGATGCCTCAATCTTGGCTTTATTTCTACTTTTTCGAAGAAGCTTTAGACACCTCTCGATTGGATAGCACCAACAGGCCTGCACGGGACCCCCAACCATGCCTCGCGCGGTAGGTGCAAAATCAGATGCTGCATCGATAGGAAGAAGCCGGGTGGAAATATCATCTCCAACTTGCAGAGCAACAGAGGTGCAGCCTTCTCCAGTTCAACACAAACATCCTGAGACAACTCCTTGGCACAAAGCTAGCGGAAGAAAAAGCTCAACTCTGCCACGACGCGCCACACTGGCTCTGGGAGGTATCCCCGGGTCATCGCAGGAAGGATCCGCTCAATCCATATGTGGAAGTCATGACTCTTCATCCCTAAGACTTTCATAGTCTGCAAGTTCACGCCCCTGCTCAGATTCGCCGCATACCCATCAGGGAACTTTAACGTCTTGATCCATTGCAGTACTTCCTTCCTATCGGCCCTTTTCAGGATGTAATCGGTCGGGCCCCTTTTCCATTTCTTGCCAGGCGCAGGGGTCTTCATCACCAGGTTTGGTTATCACAAATCATCTCCAGGTCCAGTCTAGCCTTGACATTGTCCTTCGACTTTTTACCAACGTCCATGAGTGTTGCCTAGAGTGCCTCGGCCACATTCTTTTTTGTGTGCATTACATCGATGTTGTGTGGAAGAAGAAGGTCCTTGAAGTAGGGGAGCCTAGTCAAGCCCGATATATGAGTCCACATGTGGTCCCGAGCATATCCCTTAAAACCACCTGTTTCCTCAACTTTGAGAGCCTGTATGTCGGCAAGGATGGCGGCAGGGCTCTTAACCTGCGGAATGGGGCCGGTGACTTGAACACCTTTCGTGAAGTGCTTTACATCAAGCCTGAATTCATGGTTCTTAGGCAGGAATTGGCGATGCTTGTTGAAAGAAGAATACTTCCCACCCTTGGCCAGCCAGGTGAACATCACATCTGCCTTGCATGTCGGGCAAGGGAACTTCCTGTGAACACACCACCCGCTGAATAAGCCATATGCTAGGAAGTAATGCATTGAATACTGGTACCACACATGCATTCTGAAGTTCCTCTTTGTAGCTCGGTCGTACATGAGTACCCCCTCTTCCCAAGCAAGTTGCAATTCATCCCACACCGGCTGCATGAACACACCCATATTGTCGCCCGGGTGTCCAGGTATTATTAGCGTCAAGATCACATTCCTAGGTTCAAACATGACGCCAGGGGGGAGATTGAGGGGGATCACAAACACGGGCCAACAAGTGTATGGGGCCGCCATCATTCCAAACGGGTTGAACCCATCTGTTGCCAGCGCTACGCGTACATTTCGAGCCTCCATAGCCTTGACAGGATTCATGTTATCGAAGTGCTTCCATGCATCACCATCTGCCAGGTGTACCATCTTGTCAGGATGGTATCTTTTGCCATTCTTGTGCCACGTCATTTGTTTCATGGACTCCTCTGTCATGTACAGCCGTTGAAGCCTCGGTAGGAAAGAAAGGTGCCGTACGACCATCTCGGGGACCTTAGACTGTTTCATGCTACCATCAGAGCCTTCTACCAACACGAACCTAGAGGCTTTGCACTTTGGACAGATTTTTTCTTCCTCGAGGTCTCCCCTGAACAGGACGCACCCCTTCGGACAAGCTTGGATCCCCTCATATGGCATCTTAAGTGCACGAAGGAGCTTCTGTGTAGCGTAGGTGTTTTTTGGCAGGACATGATCTGTCGGAAGCAGTGTGCCAACAATGCTCAACACGAGATCGAAGTCGTCTCGACTAATGCCCAGTTGCGACTTCAAACCTATTAGGCGTGAGACAGCATCCAGTTGTGTAACCCTTGTCTTCTCGTGAAGGGGCTTCTGTGCCACCTCCATCATGTCGTAGAAAGCCTTCGCGGTTTCCTCCGGATCTTCCTCCACATCCATTCCTTCGCCGAACCGTGCTTCATGGAAGTCTACCATCATGTCTGCCATCCCGGCATTGGCATCATACTCCTCGAGGACGGGTCCCACCACCTCGTCCCTAATATGATGGTGTTCACCATGGTGGCGCCAACGGGTATAGTTTGGAACGAATCCGTTCTTGAACAGATCTTTTCCCACCGCAACCTTTACTTTTCTTTTCTTGTTCTTGCACTGCCTGCAGGGACACGGCATCTGAATCAACCCTTTCGCAGCTGGGCCAAATGCTTGCTCCAGGAACTCATTCGTCCCCCTAATCCATTCATTGCTCTTACTTGCGAAGCCCGAGTACATCCACTCATGGTCACCCATGCTCTGTCATGCGGCAATGTTAACATGTGATAAAACCAGCAAGTGCATCTACAACGCGCTCCTACCATCTAATAGGTGAAGGATAGGTCCTAATCCCACCCGAGGATGCGTAGACGAGGTTAGCTTCCATAATCTGCTCCCGTCCGAGACGGAATTTCGGCAGCACCTCCCCGCTGTTCTCCCGGTACACGTCCGGACGGGGAGAGTGTGTATCCAGAGAACAACGGGGAGGTCCTGCCGAAACTCTGACTCGGATGGGAGCAAAACATGGAAGCTAACCTCGTCTATGCATCCTCGGGCTGTCCAAATAACGTGGACA
>CM041638.1:49548184-49596478 GCA_023333625.1 Bothriochloa decipiens | reverse complement strand
GCGGCGGCTCGCGGCGGCGGCTAGCGGGGGCGCGGGCGGGGAGGCCGGGGTCGGGCGCGGGGTTGGGGATAGGGTTTGGCCCGGCGTGGGCCAGGCCGTTTTTTTGTTATCGGACTGGCCTCCTTTGCCGAGCGGCACTCGGCAAAGGCTAAAATCTTTTTTTATTTTTTTTAAAATACTCTTTGCCGAGAGCCACGCTAGCAGGCTCTCGGTAAAGGATTAATTTTTTTTTCGAAAACACCCTTTGCCGAGTGCCACCCACGGCAGTCGGCAAAGAGTATTCCTTTGCCGAGTGCCACCCACGGCACTCGGCAAAGAGTATTAGTTTTTTTTATTTTCATTCATAATTTTTTATCTTGCTTTGCTACAGTAAATACATTCTAAATTCCAAGTTTGGGGCAATTTTGATTTGTTTTACTATATTCCATTAATTTTTTCTGTTTCTTTGAATTTTTCCGGCAACTCCAGATTTGAACTGTAGGTACATGAAATAATGGAATCCGGTGATTTAAAAAATGATATTCATGATGTTTGGAGCATGTTGAGGCCGTGTGCAGGGCCTCGCATGAAATTTCGACCGTGTTGGTGTCGGAACACGCCGAGTCACGCGCGTGATAACAATTATCACATGTGGAGATGTCCAGGTTTTAGGCATCCGACGTCACCACTTGCTCAAAACTTTCTCAAATTTTTACCACAGCCTCCACATGCGATGGCAAGACATGTCGTCAAGTTTCGTCATTTTCGGACTCCGTTTGGATTTTATAAAATTTAAAAACACTTTTCACGCGCGTGACTCGGCGTGTTCCGACACCAACACGATCGAAATTTCATGCGAGGCCCTGCACACGGCCTCAATATGCTCCAAACATCATGAATATCATTTTTTAAATCACCGGATTCCATTATTTCATGTACCTGCAGTTCAAATCTGGAGTTGCCGAAAAAATTCAAAGAAAAAGAAAAAATTAACGGAATATAGCAAAACAAATCAAAATTATCCCAAACTTGGAATTTAGAATGTATTTACTGTAGCAAGGCAACAGAAAAAACTGGGATTAAAAATCAAAAAAAAATTTGCCGACTGCCAGCACTGGCAGTCGGCAAAGGCTGCCACCTTTGCCGACTGCTGACGGCGTGGCAGTCGGCAACGTGGATGCCGTCCAGGACTGGCAGCCTTTGCGGAGTGCCAGGCAGTCGGCAAAGCCAGGCACTCGGCAAAGCCGGATTTGCCGACTGCCCGCCATGGCTCTCGGCAAAGGCAGCTCTTTGCCGAGTGTCGACAAAAAACAGTCGGCAAATTATTTGGCAGTCGGCAAAGCTAGCATTTCCTGTAGTGAGACCACTACAGTGTATAGCAAGTGTTAATCTCGAGCTTTTCTAAAAAAAAGTGTTAATCTCGAGGGATGGTTTCTCTCCGACCTTCAGTTCATGCCAAACATCAAGTTCGTGCCCGGTGCCCCTTCCTTCCGGCATGCTGCCCAATGTCCATGGCCTTAACAAACTTGCTTGTTGTGCTAGTATTGGGCAAGAAGGTGAATCGCCATCTCATCTCCCATGCTACAAAGAGGGCATGTAAATTTATTTGTGTTCCGTTGAGTGTGTTGAGGGTTTTGGACAAATCTTAAGTCCTCTCTCTCTGAATATATCAATGTAATGGTTGCTAATGATTTGTCAGCTTATCCAGTTCAAAAAAAAAACAAGAGGGCACACAAGCCAAGATTAGGCCATCTGCCCTTCGTCAATCTATCCGTCGTCCAAATGATGCATCGCATTTAATACTTAAAATTTAGTTCTATCATGTTTGTGACAAATGGCACCCATGCAAAATTATATATGGCATATATGTATTTTTTCTTCATTAAATGAATATCATATATGATGAAGACAAGTGTCACACATGCAAAAATTACTAGTGACTGTCATGTACAATCATAACAAGTGGCACACATGCAAAAATCATATATGACACATGTAAAACTTTTTTTATAAAATAATTATAATATACTATCAATGACAAGTGTCACACATAAAAAAACACAAATGACACATGTAAATTTCCTTTCATCATTAGATGATTATAAATACATGGACTTTGGTCAATGAGATTAACAAACACACGATTACAAGAGCCATGAGCAACTCTCAAGGCAATGATTATCCTCAAGGTGAGTTTGACTACATTGATTGTCGCTAGTAGTTTGAGATTATGTAAACAGTTCCTTGTCGGTAGCTAGATCGGGCTGCATAGAGCGCTACCGACAAAGAAATGAGTTAGACCAAGACGTCTTTTCCTTTGAAAAAGGATTTAAGAAGCTCTTAAGCGATGCCGACAATATTGCAAGTTAGAACTTATAAACGGCATTAGCCATTTTCTTAACAATCAATAAGAAAACATGTAGCCAAGTTGTTGATATATTACATATGTTTGAATAAATAATTTTTTGATACAGTTTTAGTGGGGCTCTTCATATACTTGGTCAATATGATATTAGGCATCTAATATTTTTTTAATATTTCTACAGGATCGAAACCACTAGAAGAGTACATCATCCCCAAAGCATCCATAACACGTATCATGCGCCAAATCTTGCCAGAAGACTCAAGGGTCACCATTGGCGCCAAGGAGACCATGGACGAGTGCATCTTGCAATTCTCTAAAGTCCTCACACATGCAGCCATGCATGAGTGCCGCCAAAAACGGCGCCTCACTGTCACCGCCGACGACCTGATCGCTGGCCTCGCTAACCTCGGTCTTGCTGATTACGTGCAACCCATGTCCGAGTACTTGCGTCTTTACCGTGAGAACGGTAATCAGCAGGTTGCAGCACCTCCAGCACCGATGGCACCGCCGGCACATGTGGCGTCGACCGTCGTGGAGGAAGAGGAGGCACCGCCGCCACCGCCATCGCCTCTCACGCTGCAGTTGGGCCTGCCTTCAGTGCCTGACGTCACGGAGCTGACGCCACATTCCGACGTGTACGCGTTGTGGCCTGGAGGAGCACCAACGGCGGTGGGCACCTCGCTGGATCCGATTATGCTCCTGCCTGAAAGAGAATATAATTGGTGGAATATTGGATATATTGCATTGGGCCTCATGGGCTGATTATATAGAGTATATAAGACTAACACCTCTCGTGGTTAGATAATATGGTATGAAAGAGAATATAATTGGTGGAATATTGGATATGTTGCATTGAGCCTCATGGGCTGATTATATAGAGTGCATAGTACTAACACCTCTCGTGGTTAGACAATATAGTACTATTCCTAATACTCTAACACTGCCACCTGCCGATGACGATGATGAGTGAAGTGAAGTACTGCCTTGCATCTAGCTGCATGTGTCAACTTTGTGTGGGCTTGCTCCAATAAAATCCATGGACTGATGGACCATGATGATGAGAATTAGTTAGACTGTTAAGTGAACCAGGCATTTCAATGCCCCTTTTATGCTACTGTTTTAAATATGAAGGTGTTTCAGAATAATAAATACTGTGCGTGCAATATCTCTATGTCTCATCTCTGTCTCAATCTTTATTAATATTACCTATGGAATATCTCTCTGCCTCATCTGTCATCTCTATCTAAGATGACTAATAAAAATTTAAAAAGTGAAAGCACCGGGAAGTACTATGGTACTTCTCCAACCATTGTAAAGAGATCTACTGTTATATACCTATATAATGCACCATTGCAACTTTTTACTCCGTCCACACCAACTTGTGTGTGGAGAAAATTGGCCATGCGGAAGATTTGAATTTTATGATAATTAATTTTTCCAGCCGTTGGCCCGGCTTTGTAGGAAATTGAATCAATACGATTTTTGTTCAATCAAAATTTCTTTTTTAAATGGGAATATGCAACTAGCAAGATATATCTTGTTCCTGAAGTGACAGCCAGATTATTTACAATTCAAAGAGCCACCAGAAATACAACATACACAACATAAAAGATGCCTACAGACTTTGATCCGTGTTTGTGGTTCTGGACACGCTCTTCCCTTGATGATTAATTACTGGTAGTAATATGGTTTGTTGATGGCAGTTCTCTTAGGTGTAGGCTTCAGCAAGCCTACATATGGAACACACTGTGAAGTTTGGCTCCCACCAGTAGCTAGAGTTGATATGCCACATCTCCAATGCGCTATATGACTTGGAACTGTCGATAAAACTTCAACCACCCGATAGTACTGCGACGCCATACATCCATGGACCTAGTAGCTTGAGCCATACTAATTAAGTCACCAACATGGAAGACCACCTCCTGATTGTGTTTTGTCATACTGAGCCTTGATATGGTTCTGCTGTGCCTGAAACTCATCATCACGCTCCCTGAGTCGTTGTTGGTCAACTAGATGGTAATAATCGAGCATCTCCTGGTTATTATGAGCATAGTGTACTTGAAGGAGAGGATCACGTCCATATACCACCCTGAATGGACAAGTGCTTAGAGATGCTTGGAATGATGAATTCTAGCAGAATTCAGCCCATGGCAGCCATTGAAGCCAGCTCCTCCTATCACCCGTCAGACAACGCAAATACATGGCAGTGATCCTGTTTGTGGCCTATGATTAGCCGTCCATTTGAGGGTGGAATGTCAAAGACATGTGGAGCTGGACACCTACTAAAATAAATAACTTATGCCAAAAATTGCTTGTGAACACCGGGTCACGATCACTAGCTATATATATGGAGCTTGGAATGCCCCATGAAGTCTGACGATTCCTGTGGAGAAAGGCTCGTGCACCCAATGTGGCTGTGTGCATATATGGGTGGCCCAGAACAATGAAGTGTGCTGACTTTGAGAATCTATCCAGCACTGGAAGGAGCACAGATTTCTCATGGCCGCGGTATACCTTCCACGAAATCCATGGCGATGTCCGACCAAGGCACTGAAGGAAGTCACACTCCGAAGCAAACCAGACGGTCGTCGCAGCTGTTCTGTCTTGTTTTGTTGGCATGTGGCACAAGCATTATATTGCCATGATCACGCACCACGGCACCAGCAAACTGTCACGTGGAATATTGATTTTTTTTTGCGAATAGTGGAATATTGAAATATGTGCTCACTGTGTAATGTTTTATGTATCTTTTTGTGACCTACCTTGTTGTTGGTGAAATTTAGCATGTAACGACCGTCAACAATGGCTCAGAGTGGTTTAATTTGGCATTCTGCATGCAACCCAGGAACTCGGCCAATATATCTTTTATTTATTGGTTTTATATATTCCGGGAAAAGTAGTAACAAACGCGCCTTACAACATGTAGTTCATCATATTCATATGGATAGTGTAGTGATCACTGATCACTTGATCACTACCTAGTTTAGCAATTTATTTAAACATATGGATAGTGTAGTGATCACTGATCACTAGCTGGTAGCATGCAATCCATGCATCTGGCCTTCAGAACCAAACGTTCCCCATACACGACCTTATCGTATTTGGCAGTGCCACCAGTTTTCTCCTTGCAGAACTCCGCAGGCTCTATGGCAGCATCGAAATTTGTCTGCACAATTGGTTACGGCTTTCAGTTTCAGACAGAAATGACAGAGAGAGTGGTAAGACCGCGAGGGGCACATTAATATATAAATGTATTACCTCGTAGAAAAACACGGCGGATACACGGCAACGAAGGGAATTGTTGATGACTCTATGAAGCTTGGGCTTATAAATTCCATTTGAGTAGACCTAAATGAGAAACACAGTAATGATCAGAAACTAATTATGCAACCTACTAGCCATTTGTATGCATGTTCAGAAAATAATCGGCGATAATCGAGCAACGTAGACAGAGTATACGGCAAAACAAACCTCGAGCATGTCACCAATGTTGCAAAGGAAGGTTCCAGGAATAGGCATGGCATGAATCCACTTGCCAGAGTGGTTTTGAACCTGAAATTGCATTACCAAAGACTTTATGCAGATCAGCTTTATCTCAACTTTTCTCAGGGACAAAGGTAAGGAGTGGGCTTTTCAAAGGTATACAAGTATATATATAGCATAGTGCATATATAGAAGTTATACTTTTCAATAGATATGCATAAATACAAGCCTAGCACACGTAGAGAGCTAGCATGGCACGCCGTTCATTACAATACACCATTTTTGATGAAGCATGTCTTCCGAATTCTGGATACTTCTTATTGAGGATGGAACCATCCATACTATTTAACTCATGGCTACTAATTAAAAATGATTCAAGATGTCTATCACTACACATAATATAAATACAATTTTTCGGTAGAGAAGACAAATATCATATGCATATATACTACCCAAGAAGTTGCAGGCAGACAGATTCAGGTCAACAAAATATACAAATGCCAAGGCAGGGGCAAGTCATAAACTGATAATACATTATACTACTATAGACAAAGGTTATACAAGGGTGAAGAAGGAAACAAGTACCTCAAGGGCACATATGTCATCAGCCTGGTTAACTAGTGCCAGAAGTCCTGTTGTTTTCAATATAATCAAGTTAAGGAAATAATTTTCAAAGTAAGCAACAGGTTAACAAATTCAAGATTTCTAAAGATGTACTGACCGTAATCAGTGTGAGCCCCCCTGATGAATTTGTATTCGGAAGCATCAAACCACCAAAAAGTTAATGTGAGATGTATCTACCCAGAAACCACAAATTTTGGGACAATATAAAAGCATAAGAGAAATGGCCAACATGTTTTTCCTTACATTCCAGTTTCAGTGCGTTTCTCTTCTGGAACATCGGTTGAGACAGGATAGCTAATCAGCCTCATTGGACAATAAGGGTCTCCTGCTATTGTACCTTCAAATGCATCAACTGGCCCTCCCAATGCTAATGCTATACCCCGCATGATCTTCCTTGAAAGATCTGTAGTCAGAAAGAGCGTGATAAACACCAGTAGTAGTGCCTAATGTGTCTAGTGATGAGAACAAGAGAACGATTTGAGTACAGTCCAAATGTGAACCTTTAAGGAGGCTGCTATAGTTTTCCAGAATTAACTTAGAATCTGACAGATATTCAGGCCTGCAAGAAAGCTAATGGATTAGGTTGTGTGCTAGAAATAAGCAAATTCATGTTATCATTGCACGAGACCATGTATGGGTAGAGACTAGCAACACACAAACGTTACATGATCCAAAAGTTCTATTTCCTAGAGTTAACATCTTGAGATCTTGGCCTCACCGCTACATAGAGGATTTTAGGAGGAAGGCTCCCCTAACTGAAACAGACAGACATTTTGCGAAGCTGTCTGTTTTAATCATTTACAGAGGCAGATATCCTACCGTGACCATCTCTGTCAATTGACTATTAATAAAGGTGGACATCTTACTATGGTCGTCTATGGTAAGATTAATAGAGCACAATCAAATTAACAGGAGGGATTATTTAGTTATCTTGAAGCTGAACCTTTAATCTATTGTAATACCTTTTTCAATCAAATTTGTTGTGTGCACAACATACGAAAAGTAACCATTTTCTATAATGATGCAAAAACATATGGTACTTCTAGATATGCATTTGTGTCAAATATCAAAGAGGAGAGTTGGAATTTGGAACAATACCACACGTTAGATCCTTCAAGTACTTTACCAAGATCTCCATATTTGCCAGGTATAATAGGAGCCAAGTACTGCCATTGTTGTGATCTTGATTAATTAGTTTATTCGATCATAACTGTGTAGCTTGTTTCAAGAAAAACACAGAGACATTATTTGATAACTCACATTAACTGCTTCGTGCATATCGCGTTTTCCTGAGGTAATATGCATGCCTAGTCTTTGATATCCTCTACAAAAGATGAACTACCCCATAATCAAATACAAACCTATAACATATAAGGACATTATAGGCTTCTTTTAGCCGCCACACACCTATATCCACTATCAGGTGTCATCTTCATCTTCATTTTTTCCTTGTAAGGAAGCTGAAAGATTTGCTTTGCCACGTCCCTAACTTCCCTCATTAACAAATCACAGATCCCATGGCCTTTCTGTTAACAAAGTTATTATAGATAGAATTTAGTCACCTTGCTTAGATTTTGATAAACTCCTAGTTAGCAAGCAGCATAACTTGACTACATAAATATTTAAGTCTTTTGTGTCCATTGATAACAAACAAATATAATATTAACTTTATTTTGCAGAACTAAGCGTCATAATTCAAGACAATATAAATATTATTACAGTACATTGGATCACAAAATTATTTTAGCATGTTCCTTTGCATTATTGCAGTGAATATATGTTCTTATTTTTATTTTTAACAGCATGAATTAAAACAATATGTCATGAGTAACTCAGTTGAAATTGTTTGGTTAAGAGCTTAATATGCTTGACATCACAAAGCTTCTATATTTTTTTGCAAGCAAAACTTTATAATTATATATATAAATTCTACAATTGTTTATATTCTCCATTCAAATGTCCTATCATGGAGTATTGAGAGTTGTTTCTATCCTCCATCCAGATATCAAAATGTTGCAAGCTAAGTTTAACATCTGCATCCATCCAATAAGGCAATTAACTTAAAACGTCTCAAGCAGGTTGTCTTGCTTCAATCATCAAAGTTCATTAGTGCATACTACATAAAAGAACCCAGCGTTCTTGCAAGCACCATCCAACATTTGGACAACTTGTAGTAAATCCTTATCATTGGCCATATTTGGATCATCAATCCTTTCGACAATTGGGGAAATATCTAACAACGGGAAAAGTAACATTGTAAATATATATGTATTTTAGCAAACAAAGCGACAAGTGTCATATGTATCCAATCTCATTAAAAAGTGAAAGTCGGGTGCATCTTCTCTCAAGAAGCAAGGAAAAAGTACTTGGAGAAATATGGCCCTTGAGGGTGGAGGCCCCTTTAAAGTTAGAAGAAAAGTCCCATGAAAACTTAATCTCACATGATTACATCACTTAGGTTCCAAATTGATACTCATTTTTTCCCATGCTCTCAGTGGATCACTTACTACAGTCCACCCATTTACTCATGCTCTTGTTAGAAGTATAGATAGTTATTAGGATTGTGGTTACACCGCGACGACGCGCGACCTGGTGCACATGGTTGTGGCAGAAGCTTTTATTATGGGCTTAAGAATTTAGTTACAGTACCATTTAAAAAAGAATTTAGTTACATTAAGGGTGGGCCAAGTTGAATTAAATCTAATAAGCTCGATGGGACATGGATTTTCAGACGACAAATGCAGATATCAGATCTAGAGGAGCGGAGAGACAAAGCAACCACAATGCCAAGCTATACAAAGAGAAAATCAAGACGAAATGGCAAAGCTATCTAAATATGGGCCTTTCGGTCCATAAAACATGTTATATGTCCCGTTATAATACTGAACATATTTACTATAGTAGTATATATAGAGAAAAAAAAGAAAAGCATGAAAGATAAATATGTAACACATAACCTGGCCCATATGTAAGGGACAGATGAAGTAGCAAGTGATGGGAGGAGGTTAACAGCTTATAACAATGAAAAGAAAGAAAGAGAAATATGAAAAACACAACCCAGACCATACGTAAGGGTCTAAGGGATAGATCGATGGAGTAGCAAGCAACGACGAGGGATGTTAGCAGCTTACCGATCAGAGGGATCACGTCGTCCGAATCCATTGTTTTTGTGACGAGAGGAAAATGTTCAGCAAGCAAAGTAGCACCACTTGCTACCTGTACCAAGTGATGAGCCCTTGAGGTATGAAGAGTAGTTCTTATATATAGATAGATATTCGACCATTGGATGTGTACTAGGAGCATTTGCTCCCATCATATCTCACATCATTTTCCCCAACTAATTCTATGCTATGAAATATTAATTAGTAGGTCCATTTTAATTAAGTATTTACTCTATTCTAAGTTGTATATTTAGACATATAGCAAAAACTATATATGTATCTAGAAAGCTAGAACGGCTTATTTTATAATTTGTAACAAGAGAGTAACAACATAGTGTCCCAAAACTAAATGGCAAACTTAGAGAATCTACAACCTACAAAGTGGTGTTGTATATAAGTTCTGGCCACATCACATCTAGACAACTAATAACTTGTATAGTGGGTTGTCTATTTTTGTCTACCTGAAAACTACTTAATGCATGGATCCACTCATGATAAAGTACAAATAATATCTCTATCATAATTCTGTTGCTTCTTTGATCTAAATAGGATCAAGTATAAATACATCAATGTAAATCAATATTTCTTTTGAAAAATCAATATAATAAGATATATCAATAAATATACCATATATTATTATCCTCTTTATTGTGTACATGCCACAAAATATTTGTTTAAACAAAAGGCAAATCGAAATGATACTTTTATAATTAAAAAACAGATTTAGATGATGGTATTGTATCATAAGAAACAACTCATTCGTTTCTAAAAGCTTCGTTCTTTCCTCTCTCGGCCTTATGTGATAATTTCAGCCTTTAATTTGGAGATCTAAGCTGCTTTGTGCTCATGGAAAACTTGAAGATCCTGAAAGGTTTTCTACTGGGATAAGAGGGTTTCTATTGGATAAAACTACCACCTCTATATCCAACATCCAATCGATCTTTGTTACATCTAATTACTCCTTTTAACCCTACTTTTCCAATCTCCTATTGGTGCATCTATTGACATAATCCAGTGACGATCTAGATGGCCTTGCCAACCCTAAGATAAGAGTAAATTGCAATGTAGGTACCTAAACTGTTGGATGTGTAATAGACAGGTACTCCAACTAAAAAAACGTAACATCTAGATACTGAAACTATACTGTTTGATGCCTGTACAAAGGTACAAACATAGCCACGCAGGTGCCATCAGCTAACGTGGAGCTGCCACCGTGGACAATGGACGCTGGGCCCTTGGTGTTTTTGTGAAAACCCCTTTCTTAAATCTTTTCTATAAAACATTAAATCATTTTCTGGCCTTGCCTGGCCTGACTGAGGACGAGAGCAGCTCTGGAGGAGCCTAGGCACGGTGAGGTGGTCTCGGCAGCCATGGAGACACCGCTGTGACAGGAACGGTGTGCGCGGCCATCTCCGACGGAGAAAGGTACTGAGAGCGGCTCAGTGGGGTTTGCAGGGACAAGGCGAAGCTGTAGGCACAAGCTATTAGGTGGAGGTGCAGCGAGCATGGCGAATTTCGTCGGCGTGCGAAGCTCGACGGCAGCGACAGAGAGAAGAGAGGAAGAAGGCCAGCGGCGCGTTGAGGCACTCGCTCCCATGGCAAGCTCACACAACTTCATCGTCGCGAGTGCGGCAGCGCTCTGCCATGGCCTCGCCGGTGCGAGTGCGTGCAGCTTTGCTGTCACGAGTGTGCGGCACTCCACCGCAGCTTGGCGGGCACGCGAGCAGGCTGTTCCATCACGGCCTCGCCGGCGCGAGCGCGCGCAGCTTCGCTGTCACGAGTGTGCGGTGCTCCGCCGCGGCCTGGCGGGCACGCGAGCGGGCTGCTTCACCGCGGCCTCGCTAGCGTGAGCATGAGCACACGCGGCTGTGCTGTGGCTTCGACGGGCATGGGGACGGCGCAGTGTGGCCTGGAGTGCGCAAGGCCGGGCGCAGACGTGGACATCATGGCTCTCCTGCGTGCGGCGGACAGAGACGAGTGTGGCATGTGCTGGTTGAAGATGAGTGGGCAGCGAGTGAGTGAGTGAGGAGAGTCAGGATTGGGGGAGGGGGTTTTCACAAAAAGACCAAAGGCTCAGCATCCATTGTCTACGGTGGCAGCTCCGCATCAGCCGCTGGCCCCTGTATGGCTACATTTGTACCTTTGGACATCAAAAAGTATAGTTCCATGCCTTCAAAAAAAACTATATCTCCAGTACCCAAATATTATGTTTTTTGTGTTTGAATGTCTATCTATTACACATCCACCAATTTGGTGCAATTTACTCCTAGGATAATTTTAGTATGCATCTCCCCGATAGGTCTTCTTGAGCTCTATCGGTGAAGAACGGCTTCAAATCCGTCTCAACGATCTATTGATTGGTCTTGTTGAGCTTGGAGTTAATCCTATGACTAGGTTGCAATCTTGGACATACTAGACCTAATTAGTGTGTGACCCAATTTAACATCAACACATCTATTTTAAGCTATATAACATTCTAGCTCTTCTAGATACATAATTTTTAGTACTATATATCTAGTGTAGATATAACGAAATCTATATATAAAAAGGGTAGCAAGTGAGTAAAACTTTTGGCCTATAGTACGTCTCATTCTCGTGTGTTTGCGGACCAAGAGTCGCGTTCTCGCGGATTCAAACAAGACGCTAAATATTTTTTGCTTGCACGGCAGATCATGACTGGTTGAAAAAAACAACAAAGTTTACTGGCTGCATTTTGCTATCTCGTGGTACACTGATACGTATGTCGCATCCACCTCACAAAAAAGGCAAATGACATATGGACGTGACGTCTCTTTCTTAGAAAAACCCTATCTTTATATAAGATGTTGAATAAAATTATCTTTATATGGAAATTGTATACCTGACCTTTCCAGTTTTGAGTTTTTTTTCCATTTGACATTGTCAAGATGCACAAATATAAAGTTTCAATGCATATTAATCGCGTACCAAGGATTGTGTCGCACTAGAAAATTCATATACTTCCTCTGTCAAGGAAAACTTCAACTACGGTTGCGTGCCGGTAAAAGTAGTTCGCGCTTGAGTAAGTTTTTAGTGAATATTATTCATATTTATAGCTCTAAATTAATTAATTATTTATAAAAAACATTTATAAATAATCTAATTGTATTTAATTGATATCATAAATATTAATACTTTTTATCTATAATCAATTAAACCAAAATTACTAAAACATGCCACTGCACTAGAATTTCGTTCTTTCTTGGACCGAGGGAGTGTTTCTTATATTGTGTCAAACAAAGATATTTATATCAAAACTATAGCTCTTGGTAAGGTCTACAAATTTCTAGTTTTGATTTTTTTTCATTTGAGGTTGTTAAGATGTAGAAATTTTATGAAGTTTCAGTAGCATATTAATATCATCTAATGACTTGTCACTTGTCACTAGGGAATATTATATCTTTCTCGCATTGTTTCAAATAATGATATATTTTACATTAAAATTTCAGTTTTCGATGACATATATAACTTTTTTATTTTGAGTTTTGTTTCATTTTAGGTGGTTAAGATACTTGAAAATACTGTAAATCTTCAGCAACGTATTGATTGCACCATAGGGTTTGTCTAAGATCTTTTGTTTTGGGTTGGTATAAGCTTTAAATGTGGTGAGTATCTCGGTCTTATCTAAGTCATGATCCTATAGAGCATGGTTTCAGAAAGTTACACCAATAATGAGGGATGCCTTTGACCAACATAATGAATAACTTTGCTAGAGCTAGGGGGTCCCCGCCTATTGATATTTATAGCCATACGTGTGGTGTGTAATTGAGTAGCCAGGTATGTTCCTGCAACTTCCTGGGAGAGTACGGAGGTACGATCTTACATTGCTAGTCCCATGATTTTGCCCTCCCGTCGAGGGGTTGGGGTCAAAACCTTTAAAGTCCTTCTTAGGGTTTTCGGTGCTGTTTGCTCTCTAGAGTTGTTGATCTCTCTCTGCTTACTATGTTTCTTATATGTTGGGTTTCTTTCATTGAATTATGCAACTGCTCCCGCTTTGTTTCTAGTTTTTGTCTATTGCATGATTTTGTTGCTTTAAGCTTCCTCAACATCTCAATGCCACGGCCTGTTGTTGGATTTTTGGGTCTTTGTCTTCATCTTCGTTGTATGGCAGATCCCTGATGTGCCCTTCTGGGGTTTGGGCATGTAGGTGGCCTGGCATGGTTTCGCCTAGTGGAACTTGAGCAGCTGCGTTTTTTTCCAGGTGGAATTTGGGTTACGACTTCTTTTGTTGCGGCCTCAACCACCTTTGATGACTTGCCTATTTGTGCTCCTGTCTTTGTAACTTTTTTGGGACCAAGGGACTGTCTGGACAACAACCACTTGAGACTAGACTAAAGTCTTTGAACGTCGAGGTGTTGTCAAACTACCAGGACTGTGAGGGAAAAGAGGATCAATGATGAAGATAAACCATAGGGAAAGTAGTGAAGCTTGTTATGACACCAATGGGGGTTGCCCTTCATCCTCATTTACAATGAACCCTACAAGCATTACTTATAGTCTTCCTTGGACATTACATGCGACCTAACGACCCTCACATCTACTCCAGATCCAAAGCATATCCTCAAGGTGCGAGGGCAATTTGGTCAAACTATCACACAAATCCTAAAAAGATCTTAACAACCCCTAACACATGAGGACCACCGGTTCTGACGTCACTCTTTGGCTTTGTTACAGATCCGTCTTGTCTGGTGACTGGTCATTTTGCTCATGCCCTTTTCATCATGGGCCACCTTGGTGTCACTCTAACATTGTTGTGCGGTCCTTCCTCTCATTCTATTTAAAAAATTGTTCAGTGCTTAATTATCTCCCGCTTGGTCGCCAAGGAGAAGGTGACGAACACCTACTGTTCATGGACCAGTGCATGGTGCAATTCTCTATGGCCCTCACACAGGCGGCCAGGTTATGTGGAGCCCATGTCCGAGTACTTACGTCTGTACCGTGATAATGTTAATCTGGCAGGTTGTAGCATGGCCAGCACCACCGACAACACTGTGCAGGAATGTTCTACCGTTCCAAGTATGGTGTTTTAGAGAATAATGTTCCAGCTAGGCTTTGTAGGAGATTGCTAATCAAAACTTCCTTTTTGTCACACCTGGTTCTAAAGACAAAACCAGATATACACTATATGTGAGTCTTAAAGGACAAATCTCACATATAGCTACAAATAGTATCAATTACAATGCTTTAAATATAACATACACAATATATAAAAGATCACCTAATGAACAATCAGCGGAAAGACGACTTCAAACTCCGGGTGTAGACTTCACTCCACTAGATCCAACTGACTGGTTGATCACAAGCCTAAAACTTCCCCTGAGGTGTGGGGGGAATAGCAAGAGTGAATCCATGTCGAACTCTGCAAGTATAGCAATAAGGTAGTATAGCCCACAAACTCATGATAAATGTAACATAAATAATATAAAGCATAAAATGGTAAACCATGAACATGTTAGTAAACAAAAGTCATCATCTTAATATAAAGATTTCAAGGCCGCTTGTGTCCTTGAGCAAGGCTAGTATACCAGTTTAATAAACTCTGCGTAGAGATATACACTTTCACTGTGAGCCATGATTTATCCTTTCGCCCGAGGTGATCAGCCTCTTAGCCCACTACCAAGGAAGACCGGCAGGGTTCACTATGAAGCCTTTCGAAGGTTCGTCTAACATGTTAGGGCCGCTAAGGTTTCTGCGCCTACGAATGTAGTATCCTCCCTTCTAGATGGCACACAACCGTAGCCTATACACATATAGACAGAGGTCCAACTACACCCAACCCGGACACACCCCTCTTGCGCCAAGTGGTAACCACTAACAAGCTAGAAAAGGTCCTCATACTGAGCTAAAACTAGAGCCATGTAGTCCTCACAGCTGTACTATAAATCCCGGAGGTTCTCTTACAGATAAATCATCAAGTTGCTAAAAAGTCATTTTTATCGTTTATTGCTTAAACATTAATTAAGTCACAAGATCATAGCCACAGAAATAAAACCCAAACTATACTTACCTCGTTCAAAGCCCCCCTGATGAACCTGCTAATCCTGGTTTTTGAAGAACTCTTGGTCTCTAATTCCTATTGCATTTGTCGGTCCTCAGCTCCCGATCTTCAACACTCATGAACTGCTCTTCGTCTATTCATAGCAAACAAGCAACACAAACAGACAAAGCTAAGAACAAACATCAATCAAAAGAAACACTGAAGAAAGAGCGGTCTACATGGTAGAGCTCGTTACTACGATCACGAGAGCATAAAAGTGACCAACAAATGAGCCATCGTTGTGGCGGCACAGCTAACGAGGTTGATCTAGGCTATTCGCATGTTGGAAAAAGGCGTTGATAGATCATTATTCTAACCCACAAATATGTCACATTTTAAAAAGCCTAGAACATGTAAATGTCACTATGATCGCATAGCTTACGTTGATATGATTCCAAAAAGTATAAGTTTGCTAAAAACGAAGTTAAAACATAAAAGTTACGGCTAAAACAAGATCAGGGGCATAACCGTAAATAAGCAGAACCATTTTAGTATTTAAAAACAATTTAAAAACTGAAATAAAATCTATTTTGGACCTAAAGCAAAAATACCGATGACTTCGGGGTTCAAACCATAAAAACAGTAGTCTGTTTTGAACTATAGTGGACTAAATAGTAATTACAGAAAAGTCCAGGGACCTTTCTATAAAAATGCCGAGGTATGACGGCTATGGCGGCGCACGCCTAGGGTTATGGCTGGGGTGGCGGCTGCTTCCCTAGGGTTCCGAAGGGGAGCGCGGTGCATAGGGCCGAGGCCTTTATAGGCGGCAGGCATCCTTGTGGGGTGCGCAGGGCCGGATCAACGGCGGTGGCGGCTCCCGCGTGAAGCGGAGCTAGGGGATGGCGTGGGGACGCTGACGGGTGGGGCCGGACAACGGGGCCCACCTGTCGGTGACGCAGGGCGCAGGCGTGTTGCGGCCTGGCTACTGGCGCTGCGGGCCGGCCTATTGGGCCGAGGCCCATTACGTGAGGTGCAAAGGAGGGAGCAGGCCGGGGTGCTAAACTAGGCCGCTGGCGGCCTGCTGTAGCAAGCTACACTGCTGCTACTGGCCTTGGCCGCCGGTGGCCAGGCTTGGCCACGCTGGCCTAGCTACCGCTGGCTGTGGCCGGCCGGAGTTGGCCATGTCCGGCTGGGGCAAGCCAAAGGTGGCCGGGGCTGGCCAGAGTTGGCTGGATGAGGCTAGGTGAGGCCAGAGCAAGCTAGGGTTGGCCAAGGAAAGCTACGGCTGGCCAGTGTGAAGACGAGGCTGACTAAAGCTTGCTAGGAGATGGTGTCTAGTTAGAGGATGGCCAACACTAAAGAGAAAAAGAAAGGCCCTCTCTCTCTCTCTCTAAACAAAACAAAGGATTTTCCAAAAACGTTTTCCCAAAACCTTCTTGAGGCAAAACTTGGATTTTTGAAGCTTTATTTTCATACTCGAGATGGACCTAGTCGTGACTTGCTCGGGGTTTAGAAATTCTTTTTCATATACCAGCAAAACCAAGCAAAGCACCATGCACAAACTCATCTTTATTATCTTTGTAAAAGTTTTATAAAACCATACTTTTTATCATTTTATAATGATAATAAAAGAATAAAATCTTAGCTAATTTTGAAGAAATTAATAAATTCTTTAGTTTATTTAGTGTTTTTGGTTCACAACCCAAAATAGAAATTTTGGGGTGTGACACTTTTGTACTGAAATGTGCAACGACCAAGTTGTATCATGTTCCTTACTGTTACAGTATCAAGTTTTAGTACTTATGCAAGTTAGTCATGTGATAGCCAGATTGCAATTAGTCAGTCAAAGAGCCACCAGGAATACGACATATGAGTACTCAACATACATGGTTCATATATCTGTTAATGATTATGCCACTCAAGTCTGTGGTTCTATCGATTGTTTCTACAGTTTGCTAGAGCTTATGAACCTCTGAGTGTAGGAGTCCGTCATGCTCCCCCTACTCCTCATTTGTCTCTCATAAAGCTGATAAGTGGGGTCGACGTACTGGGCTCATGGCAATATTACTGTAAATTTCGAAAATTTTAAGAGATTGGTTAGAAGAGCTGAGCACTAAGAACCGGGAGATAGCAGAGCGAGATTCCCACTTGAGATATGGGGCCAAAATTTGAGGGGTCAATTGGAGTTGCTCTAATTGTCTTGCTCCCCTTCTCCCTTCTCACTCTTCTCATGGCTATGTTGGTCCTTATGCCTTAGCTATGTCTCTGTGTGCATGTGTGAAGAACAACAAAACAGAAGGATGAGATCTGAACTAAATCACAAGAACTGAATGAATTCATAGATGCAGTTGCTGGTTGATTGATAAAGTCGGGTACAGAATCAGCCATGACGACATATACTTCTACAGCTACAGTGGACTGGATTTGTATTTGTTCTATGTACAAGCTTGGATTATTCCCTTCCTAATACTACCAGTATCTGTCACTAGTGTAATGGTAATGTCTCCAGTCTCCAGAGCAAGATGAGCTGTTGTCCTTAATTATACAGGAGGAAGTTGTAAAAAAGTGGGAGTCAAAAGACCACTACAATGGAACAACAACAGTTGGTCTTCAGAGATGATTTCTCTCAAACATTTGGCTCATGCCAAAAATCAAGTTCTTGCATCTTTAATTACTATATAGCACAATAATCAGCGTCCGATACATTGGCCAATGTCTATGGCCCTATTGCTTACCAAATTTGCTTAATGTACAGCTACGGAGAGGGCCATCTACACGCTGCCAATCTGTCCTTTGTCCAGGTGATGTAAATATTAGTCCAGTTTTTTTAAAAAAAATATATATCTTGTTTTCCTCATTATTAGAAAAGTTATGAATGGTGAAGGTGACGGTCTCCTAGTCTCATTTAACTTTTTGAATTTTCTTCAACCATGCCTCGTTTCATCTACCTACATATGCATATATAGTTATTGACAAGTGGCATCCACGCAAAATCATATATGGGATGCATTTTTTCTTCATTAAATGGTTATCATTTAAGGTTATTGACAAGTGTCACAAATGCAAGAATCACAAATGGCTGTCATGTGTACAATTATCGTGACAAGTGTCACACATGCAAAAATCACAAATAGCTATCATGTACAATCAACAATCATTGACAAGTGGCACACATGCAAAACCATACATCTACGATATGACAAGTGATACACATGCAAATTCGTTGGATGGTTATAATATTCGATCAATGACAAGTGTCAAACATACAAAAATCAAATGTCAAACATGCAAAAATGATATATATGACACCTTTGAAATTTTATTCTTCACCGGATGACTATATATACATGGGCTTTATTCAATAAAAATAACAAACACAAGGTTAGGCCATGAGCAACACTCCTCACTATGACGATCCTGAAGGTGAGTTTTACTACAACAATGATGATATTTTTTAGGAGGATAATGGATATTGTCGCTAGCGGTTAAAGATTCTGTATGTAAACAATTCATCGTCGGTAGCTAGGTCGGGCTACATAAAGCACTACCGACAAAGGATCCTGTTAGACCGAGATGTCTTTTCTCCTTTCACAAAAGGATTTAAGAAGCCCGCGAGCAATACCGACACAAATAGCGCGTTGGAACTTATTAGACCGTTAGTCATTGTCTTAACATTCCATAAGAAAACACATAGCCTTCAGGTTGTTCATATTACATACGTTTCAATAAATATTTTTTTGTTACAATTTTAGTGGAGCTCTTCATATGCTTAATTAGTCAATATGATAGGAGGCACCTAATAATTTTTCAATATCAGTAGAATCAAAACCGCCTCAAGAGTACGCCATTCCAAGTGCCAGCATAACCAGTATCATGCACCAAGTCCTGCCACGAGACTCAATTGTCACCGGTGGCGCCAAAGAGACCATGGACCAATGCATCTTGCAATTCTCTGCGGCGCTCACACGGCCGGCCAGGCAGGAGTGCCGGCGAGACAGGCGCCTCACTATCACCGCCGACGACCTAATTCTCGGCTTGGCTAACCTCGGACTTGCAGATTATGTAGAGCCCATGTCCGAGTACTTACGTCTGTACCGTGATCATGTTAAGCAGCAGGCTGTAGCACGGCGAGCACTGCCTATGGCCCTGGCCGTGCAGGAAGAGACGGCAGTGCCGCCGCCGCCACCACCGTCGTCGCTAGATCTCACGCTGCAGTTGGGCCTGCCATGTGTGCCGGAGGTCAACGATCGAGCTGGCGGCGCCTCGTACTGACGTGCACGCGATGTGGCTTGGAGGATCACCCGCGGCGGCGGGCACCTCGCTGCCGCTGATGCCGCCACCTGCTGCTGCTGATGAAGACGAGTGAAAGTGAACTGCCCGGGCCTGCAGCGGGCAACTTTGAGTAGGCTTGCTCTAATAAACCCATGGACGGATGGGCCATGCATGATGTATTTGTTTTAATTAATTTTCAGAATAATGTTCCAGCTGGGCTAGCTTTGTAGGATGAGATTGCTATTGTGTTGTTGAATCAAAATTTCGTTTTGTATTGGAATATAATGTGCAACACTAGTAGCAAGATAGATCTTGATCCTTATTTGTTTACAGGTATATAAGTGTTAATACTTGTGTGCAAGGCGTAGCCATTACAATTCAAAGAGCCACCAAAATTAAAATACGACAGAGGAGTACTCAGCATACACGGTTCATATATTATCTTTTATTGATTATCGGTTTTGTCTACGGTTTTCGAAAGCTCACAGACGCATCACTCTTCACTCAGCAAGTCAGCAGCCGCCTGGTGCCCCTGTCCACGAGAACGCCTCGAGCCCTCCACCACGGCATCGCTTACATGGCTATGGCTAGATGCGTGTATTCGTGACTTCCCGGCTATTCCTGAGGACGTTGAGTGATTTACGGACTTCAATTTATATGTGCGGGTGTGCCAGTGTACTAAAGTAAACAAAAAAAACAAATAAAGAGACGACGTAGAAGGAACACATATTTTATTTATATTTTTGATAATACAATGCGTGGGCCCAGGTGTTAGAATTAATTAACGTAATAACTTTCTTGTTAGCTGTTTTATCCTTTCTTAGCTGGTTTTGTTTGGTAGCCACAGTAAAAAAAATGCAGCACGGGGCCATGGGATTCCGACTTTCTCCTACTCCGTGCAACCAAGCTAGCGACGATCAACTCGCTTTGTCTTTACTCGTTCTTATCAATGCGAATCTACCTTCCATACCAAGCGAGCGACGATCAGCCAGCAATGTTGACGCCCGTTGTTGGGACGCCCTTAGTCGATGATCAAGTGGCTACTGATAGCCGGAGGATGACAACCTGCAGTGTACGCTCGACACAATCGGTTCGATATGATGTCGAATACCACTATAACATTTTTTTCAGATTTAATTAGTTATCTCTTATTTTAGGTTCGCCATCACAGTCAAATATATTGCAGTATGGTTGACATATTTAAACGAGTTTGATTGCGAGATTTTCTTGTATGAACCCCACTTATTACTCTTTTCGATCAGGAGCTATGCGACTCACGATGGGATAGGTGTAATTTAGACTCAACCACTGCACCCTAATGCATAGTTGTCAATAATAGTTTCCATAGAGAATAAAATTCAATTAGCACTCACATGCACTACAAACAAGAAAGATGAGCTAGCTGTGGTAAAAGTAACAATGTGACATAATATACCGCTACATCTCTACGCAAATAAAATTCAATTAGCACTTACAATGCACTACAACAAGAAAGATGAGCTAGCTGTGGTAAAAGTAACAATGTGACATATAATGACATAATATACCGCTAGATCTCTACAAAGCTAGACCTTCAATGTTCACATAACAATATGCAAACAAATAAAATATCCCATCACTAACATGGGTGCGTTGCTTCTTTGCTTACAATCGAAAGCCTTCTCTTTGGCCTGTCTCCAAATCTCACAATGCATGATGTTTATTTTGCCTTAAGATAGGTCCCACCATGTATATAATTAAAGGACTTTGCTACAAGTTGCACACGCACCCGCATAAGCCTCTGGACGCTCTCTGTCCCCCAAACGAGCACTATTTTTCTTCCTCTCGCGGTCTCGTTGCGTGCCACGCTTGGTTCGGCATCACCTTCCCCGCCCGGCTTCGGCATCGTCTCCGTGAGTTCCTCCACCCCCGCCTCCATGACCTCCCACCGCCCCAGCTCCCATCGTCCCACAATGGCGAGTGTCCCTAGCTTGCCAGAGCTCCGGCGTACCCTAGCTCGCTAGCGGCGCCACCTTCTTCTCCTCCCCTCGCTAGACCATCATGCGGCAGCCATGGCACCCACACCCTAGACCTAGCTCAGCCGCGTGCGCGTCGTCTCTGCCGCTGCCAGGATGCCCTAAACCGCTCATTAACCTTCCCCACCATGGCACCGTCTAGCTTCCTTTCCTCTCCCCCTTTCCAGCTGACCGGCCGTTCTATATCCATCAGAGATAAGGAAGAAGGTGGTGGCATGGCTCGCCGGAACACTAGGTGTCGCTGTCTTCTTCGTCAGTGCTGGCGTGGGTGCGGTTGGGCGTGTGTGGTGGAGCTCTTCTTCTCCGGCGGTACGGTGTGGTCTGGTGCAGAAGCGCTGGCACATGGGCGTGTCCTTTTTCTCCTCTACAGTGGCGTGAGGACGGGCACGACCTTCTTCTCTTCTCGGGCGAATCGGTTGGCGTGAGGACGGGTGAGCACAAATTGGATGGCGCAATGGGTGTGTGCACCGTGCAGCTAAATCCTGTGCTCTTAGGAGCACAGGCTAGTCAAAACTACTGAACAAGATCTTAATGAATAACAAGGAAAGACTTACCCCTTAGGACACCACAAGGGCCACTCATCCGATGGTGCCTTCACCAGTCCACCCCGAGATTGAGGAAATCCACCTCCTAGCACTACTATAGAAAAATCTTTTCCGAGGCTAGCAAAAAGCATTTTTCGAGGTGGGCACCAAAAATGCCTTGGAGTAAAGATCACGGTAAATCAGACCTTTTCCAATGCCTGCCTCAATTAATCATATAAAAAAATAAAATTCCATGAATTGGCCCACCGAGTCCATCCATGCAACACCACCGTTGTTGTCATCACTCACTGGATCCAGCTGCCCAGACAACAGACCCGGCCTTCCCATTGCCGGATACGACATCCTAGCACCGGTTCCCACTAGCAATATGAAAAAGCCAAAACCAGCCCGATATCACCCCTGAGTATATATATGGTGACCTAGGATTTCATTCATTCACTCCCCCTCTCATCCTGCCGCCCCCTCTCGCCTAACACATAGCCCTCCAACTCCTCCCTCCGACTCCCTCACCTAGTGCATCTCCTTCTCTCTCTACATCCCGCTTGTCCTCAAAAAGTGCTTGTGCATCTGCCTTGACTTGGTCCGATCATTGTCATGACTTAAGTTAACACCGCCTTTGTCATCATTCTTGCATGTACACTTGCTCGTCAACATGCCAAGTGTCAGCTATCCATGGTCCATCCACTGGTCTTCAGTTAGTAAGTCTTGACCCTAATGCCACGTTTTTTGTCACAACGACACAATTTGGTTGTGATAGGGGGTGTTATCGCAACCATTTTCTGTTTTGGTTGCAACAAATGAGATTACCATGCAAAGTATTCTGTGGCACAAAGTACGAGGATCATTGCTAAGTGTTATCGCAACCGCCAATTGTAAAAATGTTTGTCCTTCAATTCACCACTTCTAGGGCTCTTCGCCTGACCTTCTCCATTACTGTCGATCATCTCACACTCAACACCTGCACATCACAACGGCGAGAGAGACATGTTGCACGCACAACTCACACCATATTTAGTCTCACGCACACTTAAATCAAAGCTTCGATCACCTCTTAACAATCACTAATCACTCGCACATGGACACATATCAACCAAGTGTTCATAGTAATTAAATAAATTAATAGACTTACACATAATATAACATAGTAGATAGTTCACCATATTATTCATATATGTTTATATTTAATAACTCCTTCACTGATCATCACTAGTTAGGTACGGTAGCAGGCCTCCAGCCTTCCGACCAAAACATTCTCCATACACGACCTTCTCGTATTTGGGAGTGCCACCAGTTTTCTCCTTGCAGAACTCCACAGGCTCTAAGGCAGCATCGAAATTTGGCTGCACCATTGGTTTCAGATTTCAGATTTCAGACAAAAATGATAGAGACAGGTAAGAGAGGAGGGGAAGTACGTTATATACACATGTATTACCCCATAGAAAAACACAGCAGATGCACGACAACGAACAGAATTGTTGATGACTCTATGAACCGTGGGCTTATAAATTCCATTCGAGTAGACCTAATTAAATGGAACACAATGATCATCAGTAACTAAGCAACCTAGGCTATACTACTTATTATATATATATTCAGAAAGCAATCGGCGAGCAGTGAATTAGGATCTCAGAGAAAGTAAAATGGGCAAAACAAACCTCGAGCATGTCACCAATGTTGCACACAAAGGTTCCAGGTATAGGCCTGGCACATATCCACTTGCGAGCGTGGTTTTGGATCTGAAATTGCATTACCAAATAAAGGCGCATCAATGCAGATCATTTTAATCTCAACTTGACTCAGTAATAAAGGTACCGGGCCTGTAGAGCATACTACGTACTACATAGAAGAAGATGTAATTTTCAAGAAATATATATAACAGGCACATGAAGTTGAGCATAGCGCACGCCGTCTCGTTACACTACACCATTTTTTTTTTTTGCCAAAGACACGACGCCATGTTTGATGAAATATGTCTTTCAAATTCCATCCGACTACTTTTAAATTTTGTTGAGGACGGATCAGTACTGTTTAATTGATATGTACTAAAAGGTTCCTTTTTAACCACGATTCAAGATGATGTCAACCACCACACAGAATATAATATAATTTTTCGTTAGAGAAGACAAATTGTATGTATAAATCTTTTAGCATTTACACACAGTTATCATAAAATATAATTCTTCTTTGGTTGAAAAAAATTGCATACCACCCAAGAAAAATTGGAATTTTTTTAAAATTTAATCCTTTTTTATTCAATATTTTAAAAATAATCTTGTTTTAAACTTATTTTCACTCTGCATCTTTTTTGTCGCGCCAAATGATTTGGCGCGACGAATGCACGTGGTCGCGCCAAATCACCTATCCACCGTGGCTCGGCCGTTGACCTGAGGCTGGCGTGTAAAGTGGTGGGTCTCACCTGGTCTCGTCAAATGCTTTGGCGCGACGGTGGAGTTAGGGTTCGGCCGCCGGCCCGGCCCAAATTACTCTATCACTTTCTCCTCCTCCTCCCACTCACCCCGCCCCCGCGCCGCTCCTCCCCGCCGCCGCCGCCCGCCATTTCCGCCGCCGTCGGAGGCCCACCGGCCCCCATCTCCTCCGCCTGTGGGGCCGCACGCCCCTCCCTGTCCCGAACCTCCTCCCCGCCCCCTTCTTCGGCCAAGATGGAGGCCATTTCGGCTGGGAGCTAGGCCGGCCGCTCCCCGCCGCCGCCGCCATTTTCGCCAGCGCTGGAGGCCCGGCTGCCTCCATCTCCACCGCCTGGGGTGGCGCACGCCCCGATCCGCCCCCACCTCCTCCCCGCCCCATACTCCGGCCGCGGGGGCGCCCATCGATTGGGAGGAAGGGCGGCCACGGGGGCCCCTTCGCCGCTCGGCTACGGGCGGCGCTAGCGCCCCCAAGCTGTCTAGGTCATCCCCCTCCTCCATCTTCGACTAGGAGGGAGCAACAAGGTGTTCTTCACTCTTCTCCCCGCTCGATTTATTGGATATACTATATCTAGGGTTAGAAATTTTGATTTTGTGAGTTGTTGAATCGTATGTTGCTGCAATTTGATGCGTACAGTCGATTGATGTTTAAGTTTTCCATTAGATATGCAATAAACTACATGTTGCATGTACGTATTTACTTCACACATGGAGGATTTAGTTGTGTTGGTTTGGTGGATGTACATAGTGTGCTATGGTATAGTATGATTTTTAGATATGGTTAATAGATGAGAATGAGTTTGGTCTTGTGGATTTTGGTCTTGTGGCATAGTATATTAGATTTTCATATTTGTTAGGTTAGGTTGTTAATGCAAGTATGACTTTTAGTGGTAGAATTGCTTCATCTATTTTGCTATGGTTTTATATGTAATGCAAGTATGGTAGTTGAGGAGTTCATGTTTGCGTTCATATTTTGTAGATGGAACGATTAGTTTGTTTCTATCATGGTGGCATAGTGAAAGATGATGGTCAGTTTGAATGCATGAAAAAACAAGTAGAGTTCTTCAGTGGACCTCCTACATTTGATGATTTGCTTACCAAGTGTGGTGAGAAGTTTGGGTGGCCACTAAGTGTTAGAGCAAGATTTGATTGTGGGAAGGAACGATCACATTATGTCATGATGCCACTCTCTTGTGAGAAAGATTGGAAGGACTACATACATGTTGTGAAGAGTAGCAACGTTAGGTGCTTGGAAGTTGTGGTGGAGAAGGGATGTAGTGTTTCTGATGTGCCTGTGGATGATAGTGTTGATGTGGAGGCCGTTGAGAACCTAACCCAAGAACAAGAGTTGCAAGGAACTCGAGCTAGAGAAGTAGATATAGTTGATGACCTCGATGCCATTGGTGATGATTTCGATGAAGAAGGGTATTATGATGAGGATGGCATGTGTGATAGTATATCAGAAGGATTGGAGGATGGCGGTTTTGATGCTGGAGAAGAGGTGGAAGGTGATGTCACATCAAACGACGATGATTCTGATGATTCGTCGGATGATTTGTCGGATAATTTGCTGTTGGGTGTGGAGAAATGGTGGGACCCTAGTATTGATGAAGGAATTGATAGACGTGAGGGTGGGTTTCAGGAGTCCTTACGAGCCCCAGTTGATGTCTTACTGAGATTGGAGTTGAATGACGCCGAACGAACGATGTTGAGGGCCATCCATGTTGATGTACCTAGGGTTCCAAACTTCATGGACCTTAGTATGGTGGAAGAGGCAGTTTGCGACATAGGATTGTCGATGTTGGAAGATGAGATGTTAGAAAGTGAGGATATGGAGATTAGGAAGGGGATGGTGTTTGAGACGCTTGACCATGTCAAGTTCTTTCTGCAGGACTATGCCGTGAGGGTTCACAGGCCTTATAAAGTGACTCACAGCAATAAGGATAAGTAGTACACGATCCGTTGTAAGTCTAGGTGTGGTTGGGGAGTATGGGTTCGAAAGATGAGGGACAAAAAATGGATGATTCGAAGTGTTAAGCAACCTCACACATGTTGTAACAAAAAGGCAAAGAAAGCCCATCCCCAGAACACGGCCTCTTACTTGGGTGGTTATGTTCTTGCTGTTGTTAGGGCCGACGGTGACACATCTATTTCCTCGTTGATCGAGACGATGTAGGGCTTCACTGGTTATAGAGTGAAGTACTCTAAGGCCTGGAGGGCAAAGCAACATGCTATACAGTTGTTGTGGGGTGACTGGAAGGAGGCCTACAACCGAGTGCCAAGGATTCTAAATGCCATGAAACACTTCAATCCTAGCCTTAGATGGTATCTACACCATGGCCTCATAGTAGATGACGTGGACGGCGTTCCCAAGCCGATTCTGCAGAGGGTGTTTTGGTGTTTTCTGTAGTCATGTGAGGCTTTCAAGCATTGCCGGCCCTTAGTGCTTGTTGATGGCACCTTTCTTACAGGGAAGTACCGAGGGGTGTTGATGATTGCTGTTGGAGTTGACCCGGACAATCAGATTGTTCCTTTAGCGTTTGCTTTGGCCGAGGGTGAAAATGATGATAGCTGGTGCTGGTTCTTGAGGCATGTGCGGCAAATTGTCATACGTAACTATCGCAACATTTTCATGATCTCAGACCGACATCACGGTCTTCTTAAAGTTGCATGAGAGGAACTAGATGGACGGCCTCCCCTTAGCATCGGTGGTGCATGAGGCATTTCGCTGCCAACATATGGCGTCGGCAGAAGAAAAAGGAAATTGTGCAGAAGTTGAAGTCTCTTTGTGGGTGTCTTACCAAAGAGAAGTTTGAAAAAACATTTGAGGAGTTGGATAAGGTCCTCAATAAAAAGGCGAAGAAGTGGCTAAAAGATCATTTGCCGCAGAGGGATAAGTGGGCTCTAGCATTCGATACCGGTGGTCTTAGGTATGGCATCATGACCATCAATTCATCAAAATCATGCAACAAAGTGTTCAAAGGCATCCGTGCAGTTCCGGTGTCAGGCATTGTGGAGTACTCTTTTAGGAAGTGCAATGAATACTTTGTGAATCGTTGGAACATAGCAAATCGGTCCAAAGAGAAATGGGGTCGATGCGGTAGGAAGCACTTGGAGATGGCCGAGATGATATCTTCAAAACAATTGGGTGATGTGTATGGACCATCAAGGCTAGTATACAATGTTTATTCTGTTGGAGTCACCACTTCGGGTGGAGAGAGGCACGGTGGCAAGAATTACAAGGTGGACCTTGAGAAGGTTGAATGCTCTTGTGGCATTCCACAACTTTATCATGCACCCTGCTCCCATGTTATCACAGCCTGTACATATAGGGGTATAGACCATGAAGACAGCAAGTTCATGTCTCCCTTTTATCGCATGTCCCACACTCTCAAAGTTTGGGAGTCCAACTTCGAGCCATACCTAGATCCTACACAGTGGCCTGAGTACCTTGGGACCCTGATCTTTTAAAAACAAAGAAGGGTAGGAGGAAGAAAAAGTGGCTCCGAGGAGAAATGGATGAAGCCAACGGTTATGGTAAAGATAGGTATGGTTCAGGAGACTTTGATGAGGCACCAGGTCATACAACCACCATTCATGATAGACATATGAAGGCCCTCAAACTAGCTAGACAACAAGTAGGTCCTAGTGGATCCCAACAAAGATAGGTACTCCATAGATGTTGTTTTTATTTTTGTCATTATTTTTGTACACTACATATTTATGTTACATGCTTAATTCTTTGAATATATATCTAATCGTGTCTTATTGTCTCATATTTTTAGGATGGCGGCCCCCCGTAGTACGAGCTTCTAGACCCGCAGGTGGATAAAAACCACTGGGCCCACCTGATGGCCGACCAGGGCAAGGTAAGTGAAAAATGGCTCCATACATTGTCTTTACATTGTGTTATTGATACATTGCGACCTTGTTTTCTTATTCTTGCATTGCTTATTTTTTTTAGGAGTTGAAACCACTTCGTGCCCGCGTTCGCAAGCTCCTTACGTGGGACGAGCGTTACGCTACCTACCTAGAGAGGGTTGGGTTTCTGCACTTGGTTCGCGCTCTCGTTGCGGGACTCCCAGAGATGGACGACGCTCTACTGACAACCTTTGTGGACCATTGGCGCCCGGAGACCCACACCTTCCACCTACCCTGCGGAGAGATGGCACCACTCTTGGAGGATGTGAGCTACATCCTGGGGCTTCGTGTTAGCGGTACACCGGTGTGTGGCGACGTCAACATCGAAAACTGGAGGAACATGGTGGAACAGTTCACTGGCATTCCTACAAAAGCCCCTCCGCTAGGGACGAGGGATAGGAGGACGTCTGGTGTGAGGTCAAAGTGGTTGAAAGATCACTTCAACCAGTTACTTCCAGATCCATCTCCTCCTGACGTGGTCGAGAGGCACACACTTGTGTGGCTATGGTACATGGTGGCCTCCTTCCTCATGCTCTATAATGGCACATAGACATGCTTCTAGCTCTAATATCAAATCCAATTGACCTGTCTAGGAATCTCCACCGCCAAGGCGAAACCCTACGCGACGTCATGACTGGTCCGAGGTAGGAAGTGCAAATCTGCAACCCACAAATCCTGGCCGAGTGCGTCGGCAGAAGCTCCCATACACGCCAAGCAGCAGCTGCCGTAGTCGTTGAAGGAGATGGATTTGTGCAACAAGTGTGAACTATGTGATGTGATTTTTGTGATGTGACCTATGTTTATGAACTGTGGGAACTATGTCTTTGTGATGGCCTATGTGGGTGTTTGAAGTGGACTATGGACTTTGTGAACTATGGTTGAAGTATCTTTGTGATAGACTATGTGCGTGTTTGAAATGGATTATGTCATTGTGATGTGAATTTCTGTGATATTATGTTTTGATCATTTTCTATGAAAATTGTTTAAGAAACCTATGATTTTAGAAGTGAAAGAAACATAATTTCAAAAATTTCCCAGGATGTCGCGCCAAATCATTTGGCGCGACAGCCATAAATCACTGTGCAAATGGCCGTCGCGCCAAATTATTTGGCGTGACGTCGTAACTGGTCGCGCCAAATTACTTGGCACGACCAGCCTTTTGAAAAAGGCTGGCCGGCTGTGTAAAACTAACATTTGGCACGACTTGCGTCGCTATGTCGCGCCAAATTATTGTTTTACCCAGAGCCGGCCTAGGCTTTTTTCGACATGCTAGTCGCGCCAAGTAATTTGGTGCGACCAGTATTTATTCAGACTTATAGCCAACTATTAACGTTCGACGGTCTAGTCGTGTCAAATAATTTGGCGCGACCACGTAGTTTTGTCACGCCAAATAATTTGGCGCGACCATACCTTTTTTTGGTTGTTCAACAAAAGACACGTTACCAAAAAAATAAGACTCTTTTTTGCCAAATTTGATGTCAAACTCAAAGAAGGTCTAATATCCCTTAGATCAAACAGTTCTTAAAACACACTCAAACATAACACATGACCTCAAACATAACACATCACCAAGGTTCCACAATAAGTCTTACAAGCCCATGATCATCCACAAATTAGTCTTACAAGCACATACTAGTTCAAATAGTTCTTACAACACATAGTTCAAATAGTTACAACACAAGCCCATTGACATCCAAAGCACCTGGGTGACAAACCAAATGGTGCCTCCAAAATGTGTGATCCAACACACCCCACACCTAGTAAGGGCGGGGTGGGCTCCACATGGCACAATGATCTTGGTGCTCCCAGTCTTCATCTTCCCACTCCTTCTTTCGGTCGGGGTCGTAGTCGAATTCCCAAATTTCTTTGTCACTCTCCAAGGGATCCTCCTTACGGATCGTGGATGGGCCCACTTCAGGGGCCGGGAGATGTCCGTCGTTCGGCGGTGAATCATCGGGAACTAGGGAAATAGAATGATTGTTAATGCAAACCAATCCAATATGAACAAGTACAAAATGTAACTTTGTGAAAAAGTTTGACCACTCACACAACTGACGACATAGGTAGCTTGGGATTTCCTTTGGGCTCCCTCCGTGCTTGACACGCCAACGGTTCTCAGCCTTCATCTGCCGCCTCTGCACGGCGCGGCTATTACTAAAGCGATCCTGTGACATTTGGTCGTACCGTTCCTTGTTCCGGCGCCAAAATCTAATTTTCTCCTCCTCATCAATAGGTGTCCACAACTTCACACCTTGTTCATTGGCCACCAGCGTATGTCCCTTTCAACATCATTCCATGTCTCCAAGTGACACTTATCACGTGGTTTTCGAACCAGCATTTGTTCCTAGCAGCAAGAAGCTTTAGTTCCTTCATCTTCCTCAACTTGGGAGTACGGACACCTTCCATCTTGAGTTCCTCCATTAGCAAGCCACGACCCGGGAAATCCTGCCAGTCACATGTTTTACCAGCCTAAATAAATAGAATTAAAGAACAAACATAATCAGTTCCTATGTTCAACGAAAACTTTTAGAGGTCAAGTATATGTACTCACATGGAACTCATTGGGCCCTCCATAAACATTGCCACAGTAGTGTCCCACCCCTAGCTCGGAAGGAACAACTCCTTCACGAGCCTTGATGCCACACTTGCACTTGATGTCCGGCAACTTCAAGCATGGCCATGGCTTCACGCCAGTTGCAAACTCTTGAATCTCCGTCGAAGTAGGCCACTTTGGTTTAGGTCCATAGTCGCACTCGTGAAAGTCACACATTGGGAACCCTTCCTACAAATCAAAATATCACAAACAAAGTGTTATAGTGTCATCAAAGCAAATGACGTAGGAAAATGGGATAATAATCCAATGAACACTTACGAAGGAAGATTGACAACGGAAGAAGGGTTCAAACATTCCCTCCTTGCTTGGTTTTTGGAGGAAAGCAGGTTGGCCACAATGGAATGTAGGAGGATTTTGTTTACGGTCCAAAGAGACAAAAAGCTTCTCAAGAGCGTTCATCCGAGGAGGATCGTCCGGTGGAGCCACCCACCGAACAAACTGAGAGAGTGGAAAACTGTTCCAAGGGTCGTACGAAAAGTACATGATGCGACGATCCCACTTGTCATAACCATCGATCCACCTGTAGAATTCACATCCTTGAAGGGGGCCATGACGAAATGGACAGCAGAAAAAAGTACGACCGGACGATAAGTCGTGCCTTGACTGCTTCACCGCTGCCAGGAAGTTGCAGAAATAGTTTGGTGGTGGTTCATCCGATGGGTGTAGGTCGCAATCATCGTGCGCCGAAGGATGGTGCACAAAGGGATCCTCGTTGCCAACCTCCATGAAACCTATTATAGAGTGAAATATATACAAATTTAATCAACATCAATTGGTACCACGGAAGATAGTAAGCAACCCTAAAGCAAATTCATGTATACTAAAAAATGATCCCTAATTTCAATAAGTTACATCTTACTACACATGGAACCCTAATGACAAACTTCGAAGCAATTGAACCAAGTCCTCATGACCATTATAACAATACAACACTTGAATTTTTCTTCCATGGAACCCTAGTTCCAACATGTTAAAGCTTAGTACACAAGAAACCACATCACTACCAAACATTTGCCATCAAATCTTCACAAACCCTAAGAAATACTTTCCCCATCCAATTGAGCCAACCCATAGCTAATGCACAACAATCTTGCAAACAAACTATAGATCGGGGATGCATACCTCAAACCCTTGATGATTTGCACCAAAAAGCACACACAAATCCTTGATCCAAAGAAGAGAAGAATGGGGACAAAAAGAATAGAGAAGAAGCTCATACAGCTCCTTTCTCGAGTGTGGGAAAGTGACTGCCTGGAGAGGAAGGAAAGGGAGAGAGTGGGACTGGCGCCAGCATTTATATCGCCCGGTCACTCCAAATCATTTGGCGCGATGGTGTGGGCCCCACCACTTTACACGCTAGCCTCAGGTCAACGGCCGAGCCACGGTGGACAGGTGGTCGCGCCAAATCATTTGGGGCGACCACATGCATTTGTCGCGCCAAATGATTTGGCGCGACAAAAAGGGTGCAGGGTGAAAATAAGTTTAAAACAGAATTATTTTTGAAATAGTGAATAAAAAAGGATTAATTTTTTAAAAAATTCCAGAAAAATTCAGGCAGATAGATTCGGACCCATAAATATACATATATATGCCAAGAAGGAAGCAACTACCTGAAGTGCACATATATCATAATCCTGGTTAACCAGTGACAGAAGCCCTGTGGTTTTCGATCTAATCAAGTTAAGGAACGCATGTTTCCCAAAAATAATTTCAATGTAAGCAATAGGACAAAAATATCAACATTTCAAAAGATGTACGTACTAACCATAATCAGTGTGAGGTCCCCTGAATTTGTATTGGATGCATGAAAGCGCCAACAAAATTTATTGTGAGATGTATATATATCTACCCAAAAAAAAGCACAAATTTCGAGACATTATGAAAGTAAGAGAAAATGACCAGCATGTTTTTCCTTACATTCCAGTATCAGTGTGTTTCTCTTTTGGAACATCAGTTGAGACAGGATAGCTAATCAGCCTCATTGCACAATAGGGATATCCTGCTACTGTCCCTTCAAATGCATCAACTGGCCCTCCCAATGCCAATGCTATACCCCGCATGATCTTCCTTGAAAGATCTGTAGTGAGAAAGAGCGTGATTAGCACCGGTAGTAGTGTCGAATATCTAGTGATGAGATCAAGAGAGAGATTTAAATACAATCGAATGTGAACCTCTGAGAAGGCTGCTATAGTTTTTCAGAAGTAACCGAGAAGTTGATAAGTATTCAGGCCTGCACCGAAGCTAATTGATTAGGTTGTTTGGTAGAAACAGGTAAATTCATTGTTTTCATTTCATGTGACCATGGATAGAGACGACTAGCAACACACAAAAGGGTTCTATTTTCTAGACTTAACTTTTAAGATCTGCACTACAGAAAACGCGGACTTTGCCGAGTACCTGGCGGTTTGTCGAGTGACAAGACGCGGTCAATCTGGGCACTTTTTACTCACAAACCGTAAGCCGAACCGAACCCAACCAAACTGAAATGTCAGTTTGTTCGATTTTCAGTTACGGGGTCGGTTTTGGTTTTTGCGTTGTTTGGTGTTCCACCTCGGCTTTGGTTTTACGGTCAAACCGAACCAAATAACCGAACGAACCGAATACACATGGCGCAGACCAGAAATCCCCACGACGCCCGACCCCGACTTAGCCCACCAGGCCACGACGGCCCATCCTGGGCTCCTGGTGCCGCAACCCGCAACTCTGCAACACCCCGACTCCCGCATTCAGGCAGGCAGGAGCCCCCAATCCCCATCTACACCACACCGAACACCCAAACCCTAATCGTGGGGCGGCCGGTGGGCAGCGGCGGCGCGACGACCGCGGACGGATCAGGTCGCGGTTGCCGGCCGGTGAGAAGGTCGCGGTGGGCCGGTGTCTGGTGGGGGGGAGGTCGCGAGGACGGAGTCACGGAGCACAGGAGCAGAGCAGGTCACGGGGCGCGGGCGACGGCGGCTATCTGCGGGGCGACTGGAGCAGCTCGCGGTGGCGCGGACGGCAGCAACACCCTCGTGAAGTTTTCCGATCAACACAACGGCAGCGCGGACGGAGCAGTCCTCCAATGTAAGTTTAGATCGAGCTCAGTTCTTCATTTCTTCTTGTCTTCTCCGCTTCTCCTTGCTGTTCTTAAGTCCTGATTTGAATCATTTCGTTTTTGGATGGGGGACACAGATGATACTGTTGCTTGTGAGATTAATCAGAGTCAAACTCAAAAGAAACTGAAGCAAGCAAGGAGCGTCAGCGACTGGTGCGTCAGTGACTGGATTGCTAGATCCAAGCAAGAAGCAGGAACAGACCAAGGATGGAGAGAAAGCTGCTGAAGAATCCAGGAAAAGGAAACCCATGGCTCTGAGATCTGATGTATGGGATAGTTTCAGGAAGGTCAAAATCGACAATGGGGAAGAGAGAGCCAAGTGTAAGTGGTGTGAAAAGCGATTTCATTGTGGCTCAAGAACAAATGGTACGCCATCCATGAAAACTCCTCTGAAGATATGCAAAAAGAATCCTAACAAACCAGTAGTTGATAATCAAGGAAGTTGATAATCAAGGAACTTTGCAACTCACACCATGTGCTGGCACTAGTAATCTTGGTTCTGTAACCACTGGGAAATTTGATCCGGAAAACTTAGAAGGTTGTTTGCTGAGATGACAATTGAAGATGAACAACCATTTGTCCTATCTGAACGTTGTGATCTTAGAAAATTCTTGGCAGAAGCATGTCCACGGTTTATTCTGCCATCTAGAAGGACAGTCACTAGAGCTTGTGTTAAAGTTTATGAAGATGAGAAAGAAAAGCTTAAGAAATTTTTTTAAGGACAATTGTGAAAGAGTTTGCCTCACAACTGACACATGGACAGCTAAGAATAGCCAAAACTACATGTGTATGACAGCCCATTTTATTGACAATGATTGGAATCTTAGGAAAGCAATTATTGGTTTTCTTGGTTAAGGGCCATAGAGGGGAGGACATTGGAAAATCATTAGAGAATTGCTTGGCTGAGTGGGGCATTGACAAGGTTTTTACAATAACATTAGACAATTCTAGTGCAAACAATAATGCAGTAAAGTACATGCGGCGGGTCTTGAATGAGTCAAAAGGTTGTTTTGCTGAAGGAGAGTACCTGCATATGCGATGTGCTGCTCATATTGTCAACCTAATAGTAGGTGATGGCTTGAAGGAAATTGGTACATCAATTGAGCGTGTCCGTGCTGCAGTTAAGTTCATCAGGGGTGGATCATCTAGGTTGGTGAAATTTAAGAAATGTGCTGAGTTACCCAAAGTACAGAGCAAAGCATTTCTAAACTTGGATATTTGCACTAGATGGAACTCAACGTACCTTATGTTACATGCTGCAGAGAAGTATGAGAAAGCATTTGAAAGATACAGTGATGAAGACACATACTACAAATTAGAATTAGAAGGAGAGGATGGTCCAAGGGTACCAACAAAAGTAGATTGGGAGAAGGCTAGGAAGATGGATGATTTTCTTGAACACTTTTATGACCTCATTCTCCGTGTTTGTGTGCAAAATCGTCCAACATCTCACACTTATTTTCATGAGATTGCTGAAGTATTACTATTGCTAAGAGAAATGGGTCTAAGTGAAGACAACCTAAGCAAGGAAATGGCTACAAGAATGCTAGTGAAGTTCTACAAGTACTGGGGAGAGAAGTATGGTGAGAGGCAGGGGGACAGAGAGAAGAGAGGAGAGAAAGATAAGGGGGATCAGCTGCTCAACTTTAATGTTTTCTTCTGTGTTGCTATTGATCCTAGATACAGACTGTCAAATTGCATTAAATTGGGAATTAAGGTGATGTTTGGGGATACAATAGGAGACAAAGTGTGGGAAACAGTGAACACTTATTTTCGTGCTTTGTTTGAAGAGTACAAGGAAATGTATGCCCCAAAAGATAAGGCACCACAACCTACTGAGTCTGAATCTACAGCTGAAAATGGCAAAAAGAAGAGTAGGTGGATGGAAATGGCCCAGCAGATTAACAGTGAGGGTGGCACTGTCGAATCTGAGGTAGACAAGTATCTGTCAGAAGATAATGAGCCAGACACAAAAGACTTTGACATTCTAAAGTGGTGGAAGGCCAATGCAACAAGATTCTGCATATTATCTAGGTTGGCCCGTGATCTGTTGGCAATTCCTATCACCTCAGTTGCCTCTGAATCAGCCTTCAGTGCTGGTGGCCGAACTCTTGATGATTTTAGGACCTCACTAACCCCAAAAATGGTTGAGCGCCTTGTTTGTGCAAATGATTGGCTTCGTGGAGGTGGAGGAAAATATGTTAGTGTTGAAGAGGATACCGAACAATTGACTTTGCTTGAGGAAGGTAACATACAAAAATCTTAATTGCTTCTAAATTTCTAATATGCGTCATGATTCATACACAACACTGTACTAACTTTGATCATCTATCATTTATTTATTTTAGAACTTGGTGGTCTTTCCATTTCTAAGGATGATACGCCAGCTACTACTGTGTCTTGAAGTAAAAGGTATATTGCTATTGCAGGTTTTGCACATTCATCTGTTAAATATTTCTTGGACTTGGACTGCTGAGATCACTAATTGAGATCACTTGATGGCTGCAGGACTGCTGATGCTCCAGTACTTGCTGATGCCCTCTTGGACGCTGGCATGCATGCTGTTGCAGTGCTGCTCGCCTGCTCCTGCTGGAGACTGGAGTGCTGGGTGTCTGTTTACTGCCTATCTATTTGAATAATGAAGAACTTGAACCTATGTAATTGTGTACTGTTGTTTGTGGCTTGGTGATTTGTGTTGTGAGATGTCGACACTACTTTTTAATTCTTGCTGGGATGCTGCATTGCTGTTGCTTGTTGCTTAAGACTTGATATATAAAATATATGTTGTTGCTTGCAATCATTTTGATGTAATCTGCATCGTTGTGGCTGCTGGCCTGTTGTTTCGGTTATTACGGTTAAAACCGAAAACCGAACCGTAAAAACCAAAACCGAAATATGTGGTTTTTAGTTTTCTAGAAAACCGATCGAGGGCTACAAGCTTGAAACAGAATTTTTTTAACCGAACCGAATTTGCGGTTATAACCGAACGCCCAGGGTGAAGACGTGGGCACTCCACAAAGATACTCTTTGTCAAGTGCCAAGACCAGCACTCGGCAAAGACCATCTTTGCTGAGTGCTGGACTCTTGGCAAAGATGGACACTCGGCAAAGAGTGCCAGGGGCAAATGGCGTCCATGGCCGTCACCTTTGCCGAGTGTAGCGTCTGGCACTCAACAAAGAATAGATTTTGCCGAGTGCCAGCCCTAGCATTCGGAAAAGTTTCACGTGGCAGTCTCCTGGGCCAAGGCGGGCCCTTCTTTGCCGAGTAAACCAACTTTTTTTTTGAATTTTGATTTAAAACTTTTTTTTAGCCTTAGTATATTGTTTACAAGCACATGTTCGAATTTATGACCTTTTTATATCATTTTGCTATATTTCGTCCATTTATTTTATTTACTTGAATTTTTCTGGATAATCCAAATTTGCACTATAGGTGCATAAAATAATAAAATGTAGCCATTCAAAAAATGATATTTATGTTGGAGAGTGTATTTTGAGGACGTATCCATAAACTCACCCAAAAGTTTGAACGCCTTATCCACGAAACATGACCATCCAGGTGTAGGAGAAGTGTTTTTTATTTATATAAAATCCAAACGAAGTCCGAAAATCACGAAACTTGTCAAGAAGTCATATTATCCACATGTAGAGGCTATGATAAAAATTTAAGAATGGTTAGAGCAGGTTGCGACGTCGGATGTCTAAAACCCAGACATATCCACATGTGATCACTTGTGATATATATGATAAGGATGGAATGTGATATATATGTGGATTTGTTATGGATATTGGGCACGTTGGATGGATTTGTGATATATATGATATGGATGAAATGTGATATATATGTGGATTTGTGTTATATATGTGGATTTTTCGAATGTGATATATATGAAAAAACAAAAAAAAACAAAATTCCACCTTTGCCGAGTGCAAACACTTGGCAAAGCTGGCATAATTTTTTCAGCGCACCAACTTTGCCAAGTGCTGACCTGGCACTCAGCAAAGTGACCATTACTTTGCCGAGTGCCTTCCATGTCAGCAATCGGCAAAGACGATATTTAAAAAATAAAAAAAATCCTTAGCCGAGTGCCCGCCACGTCAGCACTCGGCAAAGAAGACGTCAGATGACGGTGGACGTTGACTTTGCCGAGTGCTGACATGGCACTCGACAAAGTCTTTGCCGAGTGTCCGACACGTGGCACTCGGCAAAGAAATCTTTGTCGACTGATCTTTGCTGAGTGCTGCACTCGGCAAAACCTTTGTCGAGTGTAAAACAGGCTTTGCCGAGTGTGGTAGGCACTCGGTAAAAAACCAGAATCCTATAGTGCTGAGTTCTATTTCCTACTGAAAGGATTTTAAGAGACATGTTCCCCAATTAACAGAGACAGGTGTTTCGTAGAGCAACCTGTGTCAATTTATCAGAGACAAGCATCCTATGGTGATCACTGTCCCTGACTCCATGTTAATTTGCTATTAACAAAAGTGCAGATGTCCTACGACGGCCGCCTCTGTTATTAGTTGACTTACAGAGCTAGAATTAAGTGGTCATTCTAAGCACCAGCCTCTAGAAATAGTGGTCTAAAAAACAAAAAATTATACAAAAAGAAGTATAGTATAACACAAAATTTCAAGTACTCGATATGACCTACAATTTTGTAGTTAAGTCACTTAGGTTCCTAAATTTTTGTTAAATGTGCTAAGATTTTGAAATTTAAAATTTAGAAAATTCAAATGACATCGGATGTGTACACATATTATAAACCAAAGTTGTAGTTGTCAATATAATCTACAACTTTATAGTTGCCTAGTATTTAGTTATCTTAAAGCTCAACCTATTTAATCCATGGTAATACCTTTTTCATATCAAATTTGTTGTAGGTACACAATGTACATTTTCTATAATATCAAAGAGGAAAGTTGGAATTTGGAATATTACCACACGTTAGATCCTTCAAGTGGTTTACCAAGATCTCCATATTTACCAGGTATAACTGGAGCCAAGTACTGCCACAACATCTTGATCAGTTTATTAGATCATAACATGTATAGCTTGTCAAGAAAAATGCAGAAATATTATTTGATAACTCACATTAATTGCTTCATGCATATCACATTTTCCTGAGGTAATATGCTGACCTAGTCTTTGATAGCCTCTACAAAAGATGAACCATTATAAAGTCCCACATAATCGATCAAATACAAACTTATATCTTATAATTATAAGGACATTAGGGATCTTTTATCCGCCACACACCTATATCCACTCTCAGGAGTCATTTTAATCTTCATTTTTTCCTCATAAGGAAGCTGAAAGATATGCTTTACCACATCCCTGACGTCCCTCATTAACAACTCGCAAATCCCATGACCTTTCTGTTAACAAAATTGTAGACAGAATTCAGTCACCTTGCTTAGATTTTGACAAACTCATAGTCAGCAAGCAGCAGAGAACTTGACCACATAAATATTTAAGACTTTTTTTTCCATTTATAACAAATAATTATAATCAACTGTATTTGCAGAATTAACCATCATAATTGAATGTGATATAAATATTAGTGGAGTAAATTGGGTCACCAAATTATTTTAGCATGTTCCTTTGCATTACCGTGGATATATGTTCTTGCGCGAGTCCAAAAATATATCGTGAATAATAGTTTAATTGAAGTTGTTTGGTTAATAGCTTAAATATTGCTTGATATCATGGAGCTTCTATAATTGTTTCTATTCTCCATTTAAATATCCTATCATGTAGTTTTTCAAGTTGTTTCTATATTCCATATCAAAGTGTTGCAAGTTAAATCAAACATGTGCATCTAACACAACCTTAAATTTCTCAAGCAGGTTTCTTGCTTTAATTCAATCATCAAAGTTCATTAATTAGTGCTTACCACATAAAAGAACCCAACGTTCTTGCAAGCAAAGTCTAACATTTGGACAACTTGTAGTAAATCCTTATCATTGGTCACATTTGGACCATCAATCCTTTCGACAAGTGGGGCAATATCTGTAAATGGGAAAAAAATAACACTTTGTAAATATATATGTATTTTAGCATAAAAGGTGTGTGTCATGTGTCCAATCTCATTAAATTAAAAATCAGGTGCATTATCTCCTCTAAAGAAGCAAAGAAAAAAGTTCTTCGAGAAATATGACCCTTGAGGTTCCTTTAAAGCTAGAAGGAAAGTCTCATGGAAACTTACTAATCTCACAGGATTGTATCACTTGGTTTCCAATCGAAAGTTTTTTTTTTCCGCGATCAGTGGACTTACTACGGTTCACGCATTTACTCATGCTCTCTCCTTCGGTCAGCAGGATGAACAAATAATGATGATTTGAACTTCTTTTTTCTTAGCCGGGTTCCTCCATCATGCACTGTGTGGTTATAAAAGGAATCTACCTGATGGATTTTTGGGATCGGAGCTACCATGGGCAAAGTTTATGTGATGTTTTTAGTAAAGTAGAAAGGATTAGAATAGAAGAAGCAGGACCAAAATTTGGTTCCCCGTTGCCCATGTGCTCCACGTGAGCTGTTGTCCACATAAGCAAAGGCTTGAACTAAAATATATCTTGAGCCGTCCCTTGTCAGTTGTACATATAGAAACTGCATGCAAATACACGGGAAACCAGAGAGCAACCAACCGTCTAGCTAATGTCGTGGGCCGGTAGTAGAAGGGACATATATTTGGGTGCTGGTGCCCATGTGTAATCGTTGTGCAAGGCGAGTAAGAAAAAAAAAAGTTGCCCAGATTGACATATTATTAATTTGGGTCAATTTGGGTCGTTCTCTGATACAGAATCTGTCAATTTTCTTCTATACAGAAACTGAAAATTGACAGGGAGGGACAGTATTATTAAGTTTTGCACTTTTGCCCATGCCCTCCCAGAAGATAAGCAGCAACTAGCATATCGCGCTCCACATCACTGCACCTGTACGCCCAGCAGCAGCAGAAGCCATCAGTCAGGGCCTGTGTAGACTGTAGACAAATTGTGACTCGTCAGGTATGTGGCAATGATCTCTCATGTGGTTTGCGAAGATCCTTAGCTCGTCAACAACACTCCACCACAGCATGGAAGCTGGTTTCTTTTGTTTACCGGCATTGATCACTTTCCTCAAGCTTTCGACGGAGAGCTTTCCCAGCAAAAATCTTTACTCTCTTTCAGGGGTTGGAACCTGTCCTTTTTCATGGATCCAGATGCATGGGGTAGAGAGCCCCAGATATTTTGATTCAAAAGAGATGACATTTGCACCCCCAGCGGCTGGCGTACGTGTACATACATGCTCTTGGATTTTGGGAATATATATGTCTACTTGCTCTTCGTCTTGATGCGGACCTAAATTTAGCATTGAACATGCAGAACCATTCCATTTACGCTAACGTTGCTTTTCAAGAACCAAACAGCATCTAGTACTAATCATCTAGCATAGGAGTAACAGGAGTAATTCTTATATATATTAAAAAAAGCAAGAAAGATACGTAACACGGCACATATATACGTAGTAATATATAAAGGGGTAGATGACGATGGATCGGAGTAGCAAGCAACCGGGGAGCTTAAATTAACCGATGGCATCGATCAGAATCCATTAACACGGTGTTTGGCTGGGGAATCCTTCCCGTAATGAAGTCAACCAAACACCGCTGCTCGCTAGCTCGCTCTCCCCAGTGGCCCAATGTAAACTAATCAGATCGTGATTGGGTCCCACCATGTATATAATTAAATTAACAAAAATCAGCTGATGGCCATCCCTATGACCCTATCGTACGTATCTCTATCCATCCACGGCACCACGCTCGCTCTACTCGATCCTTTTCCACATCTTCTCCGGCCGCCTTCATCTCAGGTGTCAAACCACCTCGCGCACCAGCTAGCAGCTCCCGATCGATTCTTCAGGTATGCGGCCGGGTAAACCATCGTGTCAGCATCTTCAATTTTTTAAAAGCTAAATCGCCGCTGAGTATTGGTAACCTGGGCAAGATGATAGTGTGCACCTTTCTTTCGCAGTTACGCCGGGCTCACTTGCTTCGTGTTCAATTCCTGATAGCAAAAATGTGCCCCGTCGACGAAGGCAAGACGATGTTAGATAGGCTCATCCTGTTGGTTTTTCCTGCTTGGTGGGCGGTGGCCGATTCGAGTGTGTTGCTGTTCTGGGTGATGTGGCGAAGACGCAGCCACTGACTGACTAGCTAGGCACGAAACGACAGTGGGTTCTGGATTGGAGGCCAAATGAAAGGCGAAGCTTTGGGTGGTTGCTGGATGAATGGGATTGCTCTTCACTATAGGCAATATATGCCGAAACCCCGACCTCCTCTGCCTTCACGGACCTCGGGGGCTTGCTCTTTGCCGTAGCCCTGGATTTGTTCTCGGCGGTTGTTCTGGGCCTGCGGTTGCTAGTCTAGCCTTGTATAACCTGTTTCTTCTTGGAGGTTGTTGACAGTGCGAAAGGGTTTTACATTTCGCTGGTATTTTGGCGGCCTGCATGTTTTGAGTTTTGTGTCGTCTTTTGTCTCCTGTAATCCGTGTTGTACTTGGCATACTCGTTCATGGTTCCGAACAATTCACTTGGCATACTCTGTTTTAGCCAAAAATGAGTTGATCTTTGTTATTTGTCCAAGAGTCTATTGCTAGCTAGAACTCATTAAAGGCATATGATCATCTATAGTCATACCATGGCCTGCAAAAGACCAAGTCTTTGGTGTGACGGCTCATTAAGCATCGCCGAGTAGCAAGAACTTGAGTTTTAGGACCTTTTTTGGACATAAAATTATTCTGAAACATTTTATTCAAAAGGGCTACATAATACAGGTTGCACCATATATGCTGTATGATACTATGTCGTATGTGAAGGTTTATACCTTGTCATTAAACTTTTTAAATTTTCTTCAACAATGTCTTGTTTCATCTACCGGCATAGTTGACAAGTGTCATCCATACAAAATCATATATGGCATATATGTATTTTATCTTCATTAAATGGTTATCATTTAAGGTTAGCAGCAAGTGTCAAACATGCAAAAATCGTAAATGACTCTCATGTATAATCATCCATGATTGACAAGTGTCATATACATGCAAAAATCACAAATTGTTGTCATGTACAATCATTGACATGTGTCATACATGCAAAAGTCACAAATGGATGTCATGTACAATCAACAATCTTTGACAAGTGGCACACACGCAAATTCGTTAGATGGTTATAATATTCGATCAATGACAAGTGTCAAAAATGCAAATATCAAATATGATTGTACAATTTTAGTGAAACTCTTCATATCTTTGGTCAATATGTTAAAGGGCAACTAATAATTTTTAAATTCTGTAGGATCAAAACCACCTGCAGAGTGCAGAGTATACCATCCCAAGAGCCACCATAACGCGTATCATGCGTGAAGTCCTACCACAGGACTCGAGGGTCACCAATGGTGCCAAGGAGATCGACCATTGACCAGTACATAGTGCAATTCCCTACGACCCTCACACGGGCGGCCAAGTAGGAGTGCCATAGAAACCGGCGACTGACCATCACCGCCGACGACCTGATCGCCGGCCTTGCTAACCTCGGACTGGCTGATTACGTGCAGCCCATGTCTGAGTACTTACGTCTATACCGTGACAAATGTTGACCAGCATGCAGTAGTAGCAGCGCCAGCACCGCCGGCACCTCTGGCTTTGACCGTTCAGGAAGAGATGATGGCGCCGCGCCACCACCGTCGCCGGATCTCACGCTACAGTTAGGCCTGCCATCCGTGCCAGACGTCACGGAGCTCGCGCCTCATAGCGACGTGTACGCGCTGTGGCCTGGAGGAGCACCGGCGGCGGTTGGCACCTCGCAGGTGCCCATGCTGCTTCCACCTGCTGATGGTGAAGAAGACGAGTGAAGTGAACTGCTGGCCCGCAGGTGTGGCAACTTTTTGAGTAGGCTTTCTCTAATAAAGTCATGGACGATGAGAATAAATATTTGATTTAGGCTTATAGCTAGATCGGACATCAGAGAAGTTCAGGTCGATCAGCAGCCGAAAGCATCGCATTGCATTGTTTACCGAGAAAAAAAAAAAAAAAAAAAAACTCACTCTGGGGAGAACGAGTGGATGAGCTCGTTCCTCGTCGGGTCGCTGGCGATTCCGGTCCCGCCGACGGGCCGCCGGGCCGACGCGCAGCCGCGGGACCTTATCGGGGGCGACGCGCCGCCGGGGACCGACAGGCCGAGGATTGGCGCTTCATCAACGCGCCCAGATGACTCCCCACACATACACCGGGCTCACATCTCGGGTACGAATTCTACCTCAATCCCATTGACTGTCGTTGATCCCTTGCCTGCTGAGATGCCGGCGGCTAGGGATTGTAGAGGCACTGGGAGAAATTCCGGTTGGTTGGGGAATAGGGAGGCTTTCCCCGAGCTATCGATGGCTTCTCGGCGGCGAGCTAAAATTCGGGGGTTCGGATTCCCCATCAATCAAAATTCTCACGAGATTCAGTATGCAATCAAACATGATTCGATGCCGTTCGAGAAAATAGATCAAAATTCTATTAAAATTCGAGCCATCCCCATCGAATTGAGATGGGCGAATGGAAAATTTGGTCAATCGGCGACGACTTCGCCGGCGGGAAACGAAAACAGAGGTTCGAAGAACCTGACAATGGAGCCACATCGTCAGGGACGGTGGTTCCACACACCGCCAAAAGTGCAAATAGCACCTGGAATTTTGGGAAACCAACCAGGGGGCAGCACACGTGGAAGCGCTTCAGGAGGGGTGAACAGGAGGTCACGGGAAACTCTGAGTCGGAGCATCGCCCGTCCTCGTCTATCCCCAATCCAACTGAATCGACTCATACGAAAAAAATTCCCCACTCCCACAACTACAACCCTAACCGCGCGAACATCACCAAGTTCGTCGGGCACTTTTCGGGAGCAACCACTAAGAGGGCGTTCGTGTCCGTGGTCCGGGATAATCCGGCTCCCACGGTCAAGGTCAAGATGTATCAAGGCGGTGGCGGAGGTCACCGCGGCAACTATGGGGCCGCGCGTGACGGATTCGGCTCCGCACATGATGGATTCGGCTCTGGAAGATACGACAGAGGTGCTGGCCGTGGCGGCGGCAGGAACCTCACCTGGGAGCGCACAGGTAGGGGAGCACCGCAGAAGGAGGAAGAAGAAGCCAGGGAGGACCAGCGTGAGCAACAAGCCGATGAGAAGAGAGAAACGCCCAAAGAGGCAGCAAATGCAGATGAGCTACAAGGGGGATCCAAGAAACAGGTCTCAGATCAAGCAGAGTCCTCAAAAGGTAACAATGCTACCGTACTCAAGATAGCAAGGGCAATCAGGGGCCTAGAATGCATTGTGAGATCTGTGGATTGTATAATCATAATACTCAAGACTACCGTAGAATTGTCTGTGAAATTTGTGGGGATACAGGGCATATGGCTTATGACTGTAGGAAATGCATTGCGTGGAACACTGGCCCAGAGCTTTGTGCTACTCAGGTTGAAAATCAGAGCTTCTTTTTCATCGAAGAGATGATTGATCCTAGGATGGCTCGTGAAAAAGAATGCGCTCCTGTTATATTTATCATCTCTGGTCAGGCGACAGGAAAGGATGTGGAGAAACAGTTCACTAACATTAGGGGAACTGACTCTTGGAGGTGGTCTGCAAGACCAGCAGGTGATAACAAGTACCTAGTAAGGTTTCCAAATGCACAGTTAGTCAAGGAATGGAGCTTCTTCCCAGCCATGACCATGAGGTATGTGGATGCCTAGATGAAGATTGAGCAATACACATCAAGCTTGGGGGCTCTGGGTGAACTTCAAGAAGCCTGGTTCAGAGTCTAGGGAATTCCCTCTGAGCAGAGATCTATCCTTACCTGTGCAAAAGTGGGATGTCTTGTTGGTAAAGTGAGTGAAATAGATGAAAGAACTAGAATCAGAAGTGACTTTGTAAGAATGAAGATAGCTTGTATGGACATCACAAAAGTACTTAGTACTGTTGTGAGTGCACTGGGAAAGGTATTCCACAGGTTCACATATGAAAGAGAAGTTGAAGTGCAACCCCCCACTAGAGCTTTGAGAAGTGGCATCAAGGTTACTGAAGGAGGTCAGCCACCACCCACAAAGAGATTCAAGCAAGAAGATGCTGAGGGTAAAGGGACTCAAGCTGGAAATAGCAATGGAACTAGTGGTTAGAAATCTATCATGTCTGCACCACCGAAGTATAGAGGAACCACAATCAACATGGGAAAGGTGACTATGCAGATCCAGGATACAGAGAAAATGGAAAGTGATAAGAGTAAAGCTAACTACAAGTTTGATGATCTGGAATGTGATGAGGACTTAGAAGATAGGATCAGGAAGATTGATGGATTTGGAGACTCTAGTCAGGGCTGCTCAAGAGATGATGAAGATAGAGATACCAGACATACCTGGTTCATGAACTCCATTATCTCAGAGAACATCAAGTCTTATCCCACAAGTTCCATCAAAATGCCTAGTGATGATTTACCAAAAGAAGGAAATGTTGAATCTGATAATACCCAAGATATGGTGACTGAGCTGGACCTATCTGAAGAACCAATTGTCAACACCCAGGAAAGTGTGGAGATGGAGGACAACATCATTCAGAGCAAAGACAAGCTGATGAAGACTAAAGCTGATGCAGTGGCACCCCAAGACAGTGAGACTCAACAAAAGAATGTCAGGAGGAGCCAGAGGCTGGTGGCAGAAATTGCTGTAACAACCAAAGAGAAGAATAAAAGAATGGCAAAGCGTAACTTGGAAGCTAACACATCTGCATCTACTATGATTTTTGAACTTTCTGTTGATGATATGCAAAATTTGACTAAGGATATGGGTGTTGACATTGATCAATTAAATATCGGTACTTTTAATATTCTTAGAGATTTAGAGAATGCTAGGCAGAACCTTCACTTTAAAATGTCTGAAAAAACCATTATTGAAGAAAGTGATAAGGAGAGAGTAGATAATGACATTAGTGTAAGAATGATTGAATGGTTTGAAGGATCATCTTTCTGACACAGAAAGTGATATCTTATGCAAATCTAAGCAAAAAGGGAGACTATCTAAAAGAAAATTGAGGATTTCTCCTAAGAATAAAGGGAAAAAACATGATCAGGGACACCCTGACACATGTAAAAAAGGGAAGGATGGCAAAATTAGCCTCCTATCCCCAAAGATCAAAAAGAAAAAGGTGAAAAAATGACAGTACATGGTTTAGTATGGAACCGTAGAGGCATTCAAAAAAAGGGTGTCTCTACATATCTGAAAAATCTTATCATTCAGTATAATTTTGACTTCATTGGTTTACAAGAAACTATGATGGATGATTTTGATCTGTCTCTTCTTAGAAAATTTTATGTACACCAGACCTATCTCTGGGAATAAATTCCATCCAGAGGCAGATCTGGTGGTATCTTGGTTGGAGCCTGTTGATGCAAAAAGACGTTAGATCTGCAAACACACCGGGCTAATACCCTAGTTCGATATCAAGGCGTGCCAGTCGATTTGACCTGTTAATCGACAAGGATGATAGATTTGAATAAAATCCGAACGAGACGACAGCGATACGCCCGGACGTCAAAGCTCAGATGATACTCGATAACTGTTGAACAGATCAGACGAGACGACAGCGATACGCCCGGAAGTCAAAGCCTGAATCTTGCTCGGTAAAAGCGGAACCTGCAAGGTCGCCGGAGATCAAGTTGATGCAGCCCGCCGATTCTTGAAAGAACTCGTTGAAAAGGAAAAAGTACTGGTGACGAAGTCGTCGAAAAGTAGATTGCTTGAAAAG
>CM041638.1:49496049-49548174 GCA_023333625.1 Bothriochloa decipiens | reverse complement strand
TCGGCAACAGCCCTCTGGCCTCATCGGCAACAGCCCTCTGGCTTCATTAGTAATGTACGAGATTAACATGTCTTTTATCGGCAATCATCCATCGGCAATTCAGAAGCAATGCCAGAGAAGGACCACTCCCTTGCCGATCGGCACAGTTTTCGGCCCATATTGACACGTGTCAAAAAACGGTGTCAACAGAGCCAATCTAAATAAATTTGATGTTGGCTCTTTTAAAAAAGGAGAATACATGTTGCAATTTAACTTGTGGGACAAGGAAAACAAATTAAATGGAATCTAATTATAGTATATGGGCCTGCTCATGATGATCATAAAGAAGATTTCTTGGCTGAATTAGCAAGATTTTGTGACTCCTGCACTGAACCTTTTCTAGTGGGGGTGATTTTAACATCATTTTTTGGATCGAACTGGAAGGACCAACAGGCCCCTACAGGGAATTTATTAATAAAAGAAAAGGTTCAACAGAGTACAGAGAAGCAAAAAGCCAAGTAAAAGCTAAAACTATTAAGAAACAAAGAGGAAATAAAAAAGATAAAGCAAACTAGAAAGATTATAATAGATTTTCTATCCATAGATCAAAAGTTGTTGTATGCCTGGTCTTCACCCTTAGGGAGAGGATTCTAACTTCTTTCTCAAAGATTTCTTTGGCCCTACTCAAATTTGGCTGAACACCTCTGAAGATAAGCTCATTCCTGACATTCCAGATTGCCCAGCTCATTAGGATTGCCATTACCATGAAGTAATCTGAGTTGGCTTGTCTTCTGATCAAGAGAATTGCCTGAAAGATGTTATTGTGACTCTGTATATCAATGTTGATAAGATTCCAGCACTGACTTGCAAATGGACATGCCAAAAACAAGTGTTCCACTGTTTCTTCCACTGCACCATTACATAGTGCACAGGCAGTCGATTGCAATTGCATTATTTTCCTGCTGAGAATATTTCTAGTGCTCAATCTATCATTCATGAGGAGCCAGAAGAAGACCTTTGTTTGGGCTGACAGCAGTTTGTCCATAGCCATTTGAAGTGTATAGGTACCTGTCTTGGTTCAGTATTTTTTCTGTAGATTTTGGAAGCAGAGAAGGTACCCCAAATAGTTGTCCAGCAGTCTGCTTCCTGGGTAAGTGTTATGCCGTTGCACATCAATTACATCTCCTGGAACTGTTGAAAGGCCTCATTAGATAGTGGTAAACTGAACAGCTGCATGACCTCCTGACAGGATCTCCATTCACTGAATGTCAAATTCTTCTTTCTTGCAAAGGAGAATAATTCTGGGAACCTGTCACTCAAATACATGTTGTTCCAATTATCAGTCCATAGTAGGCAAGTGTCTCCACAGTTGGCTTTTACTTTTGCTGCTTTTTTATAGTCCTCAAGGAGCTTAAGAATATCCCTCCACCAAAACGAATCTCTCTTGATATGGTTGGGTAACTTCCCATTCTGGTAATGTTTTTCCCATACTAGAGTAACCCAAGGTGTATCCTTTTTGTTGAATTTTTTTTAAGTTTTTCATCAATAAAGCTTTGTTTTGCCTTTCAAGGTCGATCACTCCCAGTCCACCTTCATCTTTTGTCTTGCAGACCATTTCCATACTGCTTTGGGAGGTCTTTTTGAGTTGATGTCAGCCCCTCTCCATAAGCAGTGTTTTCTGTATTTGTCTATTTGATTGATTACCCCTTTAGGCAGAGTCAAGGTGCACATGTGAAAGGTTGGGAGAGCAAACAGAACAGCATTGGTAATTTCTAATCTGCCAGCCTGAGAGAGGAAGGTAGAAGTGGTTACCAGTCTCCTTTCACATTTGCTGATTAAAGGTAGGTAATCATCAATCTTTGGTCTAGTGGTGCCAAGAGGCAGGCCAAGGTAGGTGAAGGGGAAGGCACCTACAGCACATCCCAGGGTTCTGGCTAGATGGGTGATCTTGTGGTCATCAATATTGATGGGGACAATGAAAGATTTAGAGAAGTTAACTTTAAGGCCAGTGGAAGCATGGAAAGACTAAAGGATGGACTTTAAGAAGAACAATTGTCTGGCATCACCTTCCATGATGATAAGGGTATCATCGGCATATTGGATAACTAGGAAATCTTGTGATGAGCAGGGATGGGTAGGTTAATCAGACCATTGTTCTTAGCCTTGTTAAGGATTGACTGGAGCAGTTCAGCAGCTAAAACAAATAGAAGAGGGGATAGAGGGTCTCCCTGTCTAACCCCCCTCTTGCAGAAGATGTTTTTCCTAGGGATACCATTCAATAGAACTTTAGAGGTGCCTGAATCAAGGATGTTTTTTACCCAGGCTAGCCATTTCTGTCCAAATCCTTTTGCTGCAAGAAGCTTCAGGATGCTTTGATGCTCAATCTTGTCAAAGGCTTTCTCAAAATCTAGCTTTAGAATTACAATTTCCTTCTTTGAGCATTGACATAAGTGAATGTATTCATAAGACCAGGCCAAGCAGTCTTGAATTGTTCTCTGTTTAATAAATCCATACTGGTTTTTGTGTACCTGGGGGATGATGACTTGCGGCAGTCTGTTGGCTAACAGTTTGGTGATGAGCTTCATGGAGGAATTCAGTAATGAGATTGGCCTGAAGTCTGACAAAGTTGTAGGTGTGGTGACTTTGGGAATCAGAGTAATAAAGGAGGTGTTGATACTCTGCAGGCAAATGGTTGATGACTGAAAACCCCAACATAGATTGTAGAAGTCATTTTTTATTGTTGGCCAGCATTTCTTGATGAATTCATTGTTGAACCCATCAGGCCTAGGAGAATTATCATTTGGCAGTAGCTTTATAATGTCATCCTCTCCTAGACTGAAAAAGGCTCTTCTAGGTGCTCAAGGCTGTCATGATGCTCAATGAGGTTGTAAAGGTCAAATAGCATGTCTGAGTGCTCACTATGCCCAATCCTATCCTTGAATGATTCCCAAATAAGCTGCTCTTTGTCTGCATGAGACGTAATTGTGTTGCCATTATTGCCAGTCAAACTTGTGATGGCATTCCTCCTATTTTTAAGGGTTGTATTAGCATGGAAAAATTTTGTGCCAGCATCTCCTAAAGTGGCCCATTTGATTGTTCCCCTTTGCTTCCAATAAATCCTCTGTTGTTCCAGAAGATCCAAGAGCTTCTCCCTTAGAATCAGTCTGAAGTTCCATTCTTCCAGACTTAGGTCCCTATATTCCTCTAAGCTATCAATGAACTGAATTATGATTGAGATGTTTGAGATTGTTGCCTTTAAGTTGGACAGTGTTGAACTCTAGGCTCTTAGTGCTAATCTCAGCTTTTTATACTTGCAGGTTAGGTTTTTTGCCTTGTCAGTGTTTGTTTCAGAAGTAGGCCAATTGGTGAGCAATACCTGTTGGAAGTCATTTCTGAGCAGCCAATAGTTTTCAAATCTGAAAATATTGCTTCTGGGGATGGCAGTAGAGACATTGATGATTAGTGGAGTATGATTTGAAACTTCCATTGCTAAAGCTTTATATGTGGTGTCAGGAAAGCTCAAAGTCCAGGAGTTGTTTGTGAAAACCCAATCTAGCTTTTCAAGCAGTGGAGGCTGTTGCATGTTGGACCATGTGTATTTTTTCCCTGTAGTGGGATTTCTGATAACCCAATGTAACTGATGGTACTATTGAATAGGAACATGTCATTGATGTCAGCCCCTTCTCTATTTCTATTTTCTGGATATCTGTAGATTGAAATCCCCCATTATAATCCAATTCTGGTTGTTATTTATGTTTAGATTTTTCAGCCAGCAAGAGAATTCATTTTTACCATTAGGAAGACAAGGCCCATAAACATTGACTAAACACCATGAGAGGTCATCAATGTTAGAATGGAATTCTACCACCATTCCCATGTTGCAAGCAAGTTTAAGAGTTCCATGCATTAAGTTTGCTTTCCAGGCTACTAAAAGCCCTCTGAAGCTCCCATGGAGGGTACAAAGAGAAAATCATCTAGAGAAGCCGGCAACACATTTCTCAGAAAATGGCTATCAAAGTTATCTTTTTTTAGTCTCCTGCAGACATACAATATCACAGTTGGCTTCCCTGACCTTATTTCTGACGGAATCCCATTTCCTTACTGCATTCATACCCCTCACATTCCAGCACAGAATCTTCACATTTCTAGCATTGCACTGATTCATTTTAAAACAAGATGTTCAGATAAATAGGCACTGTCAGCACTAGGCCTCCACCTGATAAGTAGGTTCCATCTAAAGCAATTCAGCATCCAAACAGCATTACATAGAAAGTTGCTAACTGGCCAAAGAACATCAGTACTCATAGTACTACAACCATAGGGGCAGTGACAAGCACGCCAAGTTTTACAATCATCTGAGAACAAAATGGGGCTACAACTGAATCTGACCCTCCCTTTGCATCCTGTTCTTGAGTAGCTACTCATCATTGCACCGGGGGTTGTTTAGTTGCTCCATGCTGGCAATGCTAGTGCCAGCATTTTCCACTCCCTGCTCCTCCATTCCTGTTGTTGTGCCTTCCTTGGTGATCCTTGCTCTGGCCACCGGATAGGCCCTCCTCTTGCCCCCCTGTAGAGATTCATCAGCAGTTTCAGATTCATCTATTTTACAGAAAACTGCCAATTTTCTTATTTTAGATTTTCTCATGGTTGGTGGTCTTACAGAGCAGACAAAACAATTTCTTGCTTTACATCCATCTATTTTATACCCCTAACATTGGTTTCTGATTCTTGGACTTCTTCTTACCTCAGATTCCACATAGGCAGCAACTCTTTTCTGGCTTCTCTTCTTGGGAGGTGTGGTCTTAGATGGTCCATCACTATTCTGGGTTTCTTTCTCCAGAGATTCTGTGAAACAAGAGAAGTTAGATTGAGGGCAATCTGTGGGAATTGACAGTTCTATTGTGTCAATTCCTTCATTGACTAGGGACAAATATAATCCTGACAACAGAGTTTCTTTTATCATCTAAAATTTATTAGGGTCCAGCAATTGAGTCATTATGAAATTTTCCCATCTGACAGGAATACTAATCTGAAGACTGCTATGATTACCTGATGAGAAGAACTTAGTGTAGATTCTTGTGGCTTTAGCATTTAGTTCCATAACCCCACCTCTCTGGTTGCCATCCATTGTGGTTCTGATTATCCCAATCTGCATATTGTTTGACAGGTTGATGGTACCAGCCATTGCTGCCTCAAAGACCTCCTGTTCTTCTGGTAACATTGGCTGCTTTCCATTATCGTGTATAGGTTGCTCATCATCATTGTCTAACCCTAGGTTAATTACATTTGAAATCTATTCCTGCTGGGCTCCCATCTCTTCAATCTGATTTTGGCCCAAGCCCACTTCTGATATCTGGGCCTGGCCCTGCATAATTTTGAGGCTATCCTGATGGACCTGGTTAATGGGCCATGAATGCTGTAAAAGCCTCTTTGTTGTTGTAGATTGGGTTTCCCAGAAAGAGAAGCTGCTCTGCCATATTGGGTACCTCCTGAGGAATGGGCCCATTAATTTGAATTCTATTTGATGAGTGCCCTCCACTGTTGTTATCACTCTCACTGCTAATTGTGTTACTGCCCCACATCAGCTGCTCAAGATCAAGTTCCTCAACCAGGTAGTTGACTGGAGATGCCACTGGAAGAGCATTATTGTTTAATCCCTCATGTGCCTCCAAGGCCAAGTCAAGGTTGACATTGACCTCTTCCTAGTTTTCAGGTGGTGGCTCTAAGTTGATCTGGAACACTTCATCTTGCCCTTGCAGGAGATAGTTGATCTGTTCATTCTGTCCATAAATGTCCATCTCTATAGGATTGATGATAATAGGATCCAGGTCTATATTCATGGGAGGCTGCTTTAGATCAATATTAATCTGATTTTGCTGATTCAGGTTCAAATTCAGATTAATCTCAACTTGCACTGTTGAGTCATTGATTACAATCACTTCTCCCTCATTGTCTGCATTCTGAACTGGATTATCTGCACCCACAACATTATCTCCTGCATCTGGTTCAATCTCTGCTTCCTCTGCATCCTCTAGCTGCTGATTCACATCATTCTCTGGTTCAGGCCATGGTTCCCATTGATCCTCATTCTGTCCCTGAATCTGGTTATCCATTCCAAGGGCCGGTTGCCCAAGGCCAATGAAATCATAAGGCATGGGGTGCTCAAGGATATTATTTTTAGGTGCTAGATCTTGTGGAGGAAGAAGCTCTGGGTTGTTTGTGTCTAAGCACTTCACATTGAATGGTGAAGCTTTCTCCACCAATGGTGTCAGGGTCTTCATAGACTACAAACTGAGGCACAAATTGAATATCCCTGACCCTAGCTCTGACCAAAAGCGTCGCCTCAACACCATGCACAACCTAAAAGAGGACTCTAGCAAAATCCCCAATCGACTACTGAATATGTCTTTCGGACATGTAATCTCTGGGAAAATCTAGCAGTAACATCCAGCATTCATGATTGAAATCTGCACTACGCCAGTTCCTGCCCCTATCATGCTTGGTGAAGGATACTAAAACATTGTCAAACAAATGAGGACTATCCTGAATGAGAGCATCCCTGGCATGAGCATGCGTAAGCCTAACCATAGCTTGACCCAAACTAGTCGGCTGGATGTCAACATACTCCATTCTCACTTCTTCCCTTAAGAAATCTCTTATTACACCTCTAGCAGCAAAGTGCATAGGGTTACCAGGGAGCGGGTGGATGTTGATGATCGCCAGGTTTTCATTCCTGGCCAGAGGGCAAATTGGAGCCACCGCCCTTGTCATGAATCTTCTGTTTGGCATCTCCTGCACCTCCAGGTAGTCCGGCAGGAAGGGGACTGGGTCGGTGCGCTGAAACACCATGTCTTCTTCTTCAGCAGCAGTAGTATTTAGGTCTTGGATTTGGTAATGCCGAGAGAGGGGATTGGGGTTTTCTTGAGTAGCGGCAGGAACAGAGCCACCACTCTGGAAGGAAGGCAAAGCGCTCGGAGTGAGCAGTGACCAGGAAGATGGGTCCAGCGTCGTGATGTAGCCGTTCCCTTCCTGATGATCGGCCCAATGAGCATTGGTGGGTCGAGTGCCTTAGGAAGCGATGTAGACATTTAACACAGGGTTGGTGGGCCGTTGAGCCTGGGGGCAGCACCACACGAATTGAAGGCGAGCTGCCTGGGAGCTGACGGTTGGGCAGAAGGCTTAATGCGTCTCCATTGCTGACGTTTGACCGGGCTAGGAGCACGATTGGGCTGCGAAGGATTTTGCTGTCGCTGAGAGGATGAAAATCTGAAGCAAGAAGCAGCAATGTGGCCAGGAACAAGGCAAGCACGGCAGCGGATAGGTTGACGGCAGTTGACTCGCCAATGCGAGGGGAGAGACATCGCGAGCAGAGCCAATTCTGTCCCCTACTCGTCTGCACCGTCTGCATCAAGTGCATGGTAGAGGCCGGCTCCCTCGGGAAGACGCTACCAAAGATACCCCCAGATTACCTCTTTTCTCATTGGCCACCGCACCGCCCAAGGGGATAGTGTTAGCGCCAGTTAGCATGGATTTTGAATTACGGGGCCCAGAGGACTGGAAAAAAGAGTTTCGGCGATCGCCGGAACTGGAAGGGATGGCAGAGCTGGAACTAGGTTGATCGGCTGCAACCCTAGGACTGGAGTGGCCAATGACCTCAAAAGAGTGAGCACGCAGCGGAATGGCATTGGCACCAGTAAGAAAAGACGGTTGAGGGGTAGCACTTTTAGAAGGTGGCGGCGCTCGGAGAACCTCGGCAAAGGTGCGACGAGGGTGCTTCGGTTGCGACCATGAGTTTTCTTCCTCAAGCAGAAAGAGCTTGTACTCATGACTCCAATTAGGTCCCCCATTGCTCCAGAGGTGGAAGTAAATTATAAAAGCATCACAAGAGAAAAAACGGAGCGAGGCAATGAAACGACCTACTTTCTTAGAGGAGACAGCAAACTTGAAACAGCGGTCCCCGAGCTTGGAGACGAAAAAGTGGGGAGCAGATCATACTAAGGCGATATTTGCATTGACCAAAGGCCACCACCAGAAAGAAGGACAAGCGATCAAGCGAGGAATACGTGACATGAGCCCCAAAGCGCTGAAGGATGCGCTCTTGGTTGGCAATGCCAGGACTGAGGGAGAGATCACGAAGATCCATGGAGGAGGGAGGAGAAGAGAAGCTAACCTGGCTGAGAGAAGGACTTGAATCAGCTCAGCGCTGATTCAGCCATGGGCGTCGGCGATGCGTAGCAGACCTTGTTGTGTCGCCCGCTCGATTATACTCCAATATCCTTCCCATCTGCAACAATCTGTGTCGTTGCGCACGATTTTCACACTCCACCTGTAGCCATCCTACCCACTTGTTGTTTTTGCTCTCGTTATTTTAACACCATTAGGTATGCAAGTGAAAAAAATTCCAATGATGAGTACATAGACATACTCCTATCTTTAACTCTGTGATTCATCTCTTTGAGCTCAGAGAACTTTTAATGGCTGGGGGCATTTACACCTAGACAAATAACCAGGACCCACCCACTCTTGTTAAATTGGATAGAATATTGGTATCCAAGAGCTGGGAGGACACCTTCCCTCTTGCAATGGTTCATAAACTTCCTAGAGAGATATCTGACCATAACCCAGTTATTATTTTATCTGGAACTCAAAAACCCAGAGCTCCTTTGCAATTTAAATTTGACACATCTTGGCTCAATAATCCAGATTTCTTCCCACTTGTATCCAAAATTTGGAGCAAACCTTGCTATGCAAAATCCTCTCTTGATATAATTCAACAAAGGCTAAAACTCTTTAAACAGTTTTTCAAAGGTTGGGGTTTTAACAAGCAAGGTGAATTTAAAAAGCTTAGAAGAGAGTTACAAGTGGAATTAAGTCAACTAGAAACTGCAGAAGAGAATGGAGAATTTTCTCAGGAACAAATTCTCAGAAAATAATGGATTATGTGTGAAAATATGAAAATCCTAGAAATGGAAGAAATGTATTGGTATCAGAGGAGCCATGAATCATGGTTACTCAAGGGTGATAGCAATACAGAATATTTCCACAAGTGTGCTAACGGTAGAAAAAGAAAAAATGCTATTAGTTCATTGGAAAACAATGGTGTGCATATAGAAGGAGATGAAAACATCCTTAAGCATGCCACTGAATATTATTCTGAGTTATTTGGACCTGCTCTCCAGTATAATGTTCACCTACAAACAGATATATGGGAGAATTCTTATATGTTGACTGAAGCAGACAATGAACATCTTGACAAACCTTTTTCTGAGTCAGAGATCAAGGAGGCTTTATATTAGATGGAAACAAACAAAGCCCCTGGTCCTGACAAAATACCAATTGAATTTTACCAAAAGTGTTGGGATACAGTCAAAAATGATGTATTACATGTGTTCTCTGATTTCTATGATAATAGAATTGATATTAGCAGACTCAATTATGGTATTATTACACTCCTTCCTAAAACCAAAGATGCTAATAGAATCCATCAATATAGACCAATCTGTCTCCTCAACAGCCTTTATAAACTTATCACCAAAGTTCTTACTTTGAGGGTGGAAGTCATTGCTGACAAATTGATTAATAAGGCTCAAATAGCTTTTCTGAAAGGTAGGAACATTCTGTCTGGTGTGTTATGCCTACATGAAATCATTCATGAAACAAAAAGAAGAAACACATGCGGTGTTATCTTAAAACTCGATTTTGAAAAAGCGTATGATAAGGTCAATTGGAACCTTCTATTTGAATACATGCAAATGAGAGGATTCAGTAAGAAATGGAGAGATTGGATCTCTCAAGTCGTTACTGGTGGAACTGTAAGTGTGAAGATTAATGACCAAATTGGTCCTATATCAAGAGTTTTAAAGGAGTCCATCAGGGAGATCCTCTATCCCCAATCCTATTCAATTTTGCAGCAGATTGCCTAACTACAATGGTAGAGCAGGCACAAAAGAAGGGTCTATTTACTGGACTTATCAGTCATATAGTGCCCCATGGAGTAGCTATCCTTCAATATGCTGACGATACCATAATCTTTCTAGAACATGATCTAATTGGAGCCCGTAACCTCAAACTTCTTTTATATATGTATGAAATGATGGCTGGGCTCAAGATCAATTTTTCAAAGAGTGAAGTGTTGATGATTAATGACAATAGTAATTGGGTGGAACAATATGCAGAGATCTTTAGTTGTCAGATTGGCTACTTCCCTATCAAATACTTAGGGGTATCAATCAGTCCTAGCAGACTCCATTTGAGTGACTGGGCTCCTATGACTGACAAATGTTACAAAAGGCTTGATGTTTGAAAGGGTGGAACAATGTCAATTGCAGGGAGGCCAGCTTTAATCTGCTCCTGCCTTAACAATGCACCCATTTACCAAATGTATGTCTATCTCTGTCCTAAAACAACTATAACTAAGCTTGACAAGATTAGAAGAGCCTTCTTCTGGCAGGGGGGAGAACAAAGAAAAAATACCATCTAGTGAAATGGATTAAGATTTGCAAAAGTAAGAAGCAGGGTGGTCTGGGGATTAAGGACCTAAGGAAGATGAATATTAGTCTCCTTGTCAAGTGGTGGTGGAGACTTGAGATGGAGGAAGGTTTATGGCAAGAAATTGTTAAATACAAATACCTGAGGAAAAATGATATCTTCTCTGTAACACATAAAGCATCAGATTCACCAATTTGGAGTGATCTCCTGAAAGTCAAAGATTTATATCTAATAGGAAGAGACAGTAGAATTCAAAATGGTGAAAATACTAGATTCTGGTATGACATTTGGCTTTATGACAAACCAATCAAGGACATTGTGCCTTCTCTTTATGCTATATGTAACCAAAAGGATGTTACTGTAGCAGATGTGAAAAAAGGAGAATGTCAATTCACCTTTAGAAGATGGCTCACAACTGAGCTGGAAACATGCTGGGGGAAGATTATGGATGATACTAATCATTTCATATTGCAGGATCAGAAAGACATTGTAATATGGCGGTTAGGATCATCAAACAAATTCTATGTTAAGTCCGTGTATAATGCATTAACAAAAAATGATGCTGGATACAGCTATAAAAACATTTGGAAGGGGAAGATTCCACCAAAAATCAAGATTTTCATGTGGTTGCTTTCAAATAATGCAATCCTAACTAAGGACAATCTTTTGAAAAGGAAATGGGAAGGAAATCCAGTCTGTCAGTTTTGTTCTACTAACGAAACTGTCGATCACTTATTTTTTTCTTGCTCTGTTGCAAAGGTAATATGGGGCATAGTTGCTCATATTTTGGGGGCAAATGACTCCCCATCATCTATTGGCCAATGCTGGCAATGGCTTGACAAATGGCTCCCTGATGGCAAAGCTTTTCATGTCTGGGGGGCCTCAGCTATATGCTGGGCAATCTGGAAAGCACGCAATAATGCTTGTTTTGAGGGGAAATTGATTAAAAATCCCATTGAAATAGTATGTCATGCTGGGGCTCTAATGAGGTTTTGGACAGGGTTGTATCCAGAGGTTGATCGGCAGATGGCTATCAATGGAGTAAACACAATGATGAAGACGGCGATGGACATCCTCAACCCTCGTCGACCTGAAGCCCAAGGTAGAGAGCTGTCAAGGAACAGCCCACAGGAGAGACAGTGATGCAATTCCATCAGCAAAGAAGAGATGTGAAGACATGATGTTGTGGTGTCTAGCTTTGCTTTTATTCCTGTATCTCGAGTAGTGTTTTACTAGTTTTTGTCAGTCTGCTCTGTAATCTCAGTAATCTGGCTAGACTGTGCTTCTCTGCCCCTGCGTGGGTGCTGCTTGACATGGGCAACCATTTGAGCTCTGACGCAGAGCCTCAATGGCTGTGCCTTTCGCTATCTCTTTCTTTCTATCTACTCTTGAACAATGTGTATTTCCGTTATCATCTAATGGAAATGGGGCTCGTCCTCTTGTGGAAAAAAATTAATTTTATTCGACTGTTAAGGGGAAGAGCCATTTCAGTGCCCGTTTGGATGGAGTGAAATTCCAAAGAAAATTTGTAGGAACCACAGAATGAAGGAAAGGAACTCAGGGTGTGCGTTTGGAGGAAGATCCAATTTGATTCCTCCACCAATCTGAATTCCTCCATCTGTCTCAAAGTAATCCCCGCAAGCACACGCCTGTCATCTCCTCTCACATTGTTTCGCTCGCACAAGAGGTTTTATTTAGAAGAAACACCACTAGCTCCCGTTTGTCAGGTTGCAGACGAAGGATACATTCAGTGCGCTGTTTAGCGTCCGGCAACAAGCATAGACACTCTCTGATGTCGTCCAGTGCCAGCTCCCTCCAAACTCTCTTCGTCCACTTGCACTTAAAAAACATATGTCATCTTCATCTGATCTCAACAAAGCATCAGTTTCCATGCCTCTTCTCCTGAAATTATTCTTCAGAGCTTACGGAGTTGTTTGCAAACCTCCTTAATCTGTTCGGACAATGCAGATTCCAGACACACCATGAATACTCTCCCGTTGCTCTTGTTCACATTGCACCCAATAAGCAGATTTCACTGAAAACATGCCTTTCGTTCATATCAGAGTGGATCGGAATGGACAGAAAGTGTCTCTAATCAAATCCTCATCCCACTTGCCACTTATTACAGTATCGATTAAATCCTCCACCTTGGTCAGCAAAGAATGCCCCCTTGGTGTGAGCGGTCTTCGGGTCCCCTTGGCAGCCATGAGTCTTGCCAAATTCTAATGCAGCACATCACAGTTTGGGAAATATCCAGCCTTCAAAACCCACAAAGCTTTCAAAAACTTGTAATCAGAAAGTTAAGGCAATAAGAAAAGGGAGAATAAGGCAGAAGGCCCCGGAAAAAAGTTGTTTTAGGTATTGAGCCTTTTATTTTTTAAATTTGGGTGAAAGGCCTTTTTTGTTGTTTGCGGCTCAGTTGCATGTCAATTCTTTTTCCAGTAGATCTAGTGTCGTACAATAAAGACTTGTTCCACTCGTGAACCATTTCCCTTCGATTCCACGAAGTAGTGACCACTTGTAGTTGAACGAGCATTTACTCGCGCAGGAAAGAGGTGAGGGCGGGTATTCTTTTTTCTGGATAAGGCTATGTTCCTGCAAGACACCTTTCGTAAGGTTCATGTGAGCTCTTTTGGCTCGATAACGTCGATTGAACACACATTGATAGTAATATATATAATCCTCGCTTACCTGAGAAAGACTAGTTTGGGACGAGCTGCTAAACCAAGAAAGAGAATTAGGATAGATTCTTTCTAAAATTAGAGTCCGAACGAAATTTTCTTAGTTATTGGACCTTCAGAGTCTTTCGTTTGTGTACTGTAGTTCTTACGAGTAGACCATTATACCCCTCCCTCTCATTTAGTCGCCACAGACAGGTCGCCCAGCCCCGACCCGACTCACTCGCAACTGCTCGAACCAAAGAGTTAAAAAAAAAACACCGACACCCATGGCCGACGCCGGCGCTCCAAGGCCCTGATCCGGTCCCGCCGGCCCCGGATCCGGCGCTGCTCCTACTCGCTGCTACTCCTGGCGGCCGCCCCGTGGCGCGGCGCCGGCCCGGCGGCGCTGCGGCCATGGTGGTGGTGCGCGCGCGGCCGGGGCTGGGCTGCCAGCCCACGACGTCAGGACACCGCGAGGGCGGAGCTGGCCACCCAGGGCCAGGGCGGCGCAGCCAGCACTCCGGGCCGGGACGAGGCCAGGGCGGCGCGGCTGCCCCACGGCGGCATCCCCAGCGGCGGCGCTGCTGGTTCCCGCTCCCCATGTATTGGATTACGACGAGCCTCAATCCCCTTCCCATTCTGGTGCTGTTGGTGGCCGTGGAACCCCTCGATTGGCGGCGCTTCTCATTCCACGGGAGGCGGAGACGCCGGCCATGACGCGACGAGCCTGCGCGCGGAGCCGCTGGCGGAGGCGCGGCATCACCTTCCTGTGCGGTGGCGCTGCTTGTCCGCGCGCACGGTGACACCGAAGGCTACGAAGACGACGCAGCGTTGGTGTCTCGCAGGGCGTTGGTGTCTCGCAGGGCGGTCTCCAACCTTGAGGCGCATGGCAGCAGATCCCACCTGTGGTGTTTTCCTCCACGCGACCGGCAGCCTCCGTGGCTGGGCAGTGGGCTCAGCGGCGACGCGCTGCCCATCGGTGACCGACGATGCCCCGTTCGGCGGCTAACGCAGACCCACTGGCCACTGCACCTGACCGATGGATCATTGACAGTTTGTTTTTTTTTCTCGTATATGTATGTTCAGATTGTTTTAAAAAATGGAAGAAAAGTATGTCATCATACTCGCATCTGAAACTTGGTAAACAATAACCATACTCAAACCTGAATTGTGTGTAGCATACGAGGTATATGGACATACTTAGGTATATGGATATGGATATTACTCGTACGTGTCAGTTTGGAGGGTTATATATATATACTCAAAATGTTATTAAAAAATGGAAATTCTGTTTTATATTTTTTACTCAAGGGCAAAATCGTTTTTTTACCCCCTACTTAACACCATCAACACTAGAAAATGGACGGAAGACCCAGAAACTAAATTTTTTTTGCTTTGAGATCTTCCACCCAAATTCAAAAAATAAAATGTCCAATACCTAAATCAATATTTTCTTAAGGCCTTCTACCTAATTCTCCTCCGAAGCCAAAAGGCCCAAACAAAAATAGGCCCACAGACCGAGTAATACATTGGCCCAAGCTTGAATGAACACGTGACTGACTGGGTCCGGCCCAACTGTCGCACAACATCGAACCTGACACGTCCCCTTCTTCTCTCCTCAGTTTCTTTCTTGCGACGGAGGCCAAAGCCGAGCAAACATAACGATACGCCGCTCCGCTCCTGAATCGAGACCGACCACCACCGCTCCGCTCTGCCTCACATCGCCGGCTAGGGTTTTTTGCCGCCGCGGATCTCGCCGTCCCCGCCATGGACGCCTCGCACGCGGGCTCCTCTGCCGCCGGCGCCGGCGAGGCCCCGACCACCGGGGAGCACCGGATGGGGACCACCATCGTCGGGGTCTGCTACGATGGCGGCGTCGTCCTCGGCGCCGATTCCAGGACCAGCACTGGTACGCCCTTTGTCTCCTATCGATCCGAGTATGCAGCAGGAGTTCCTGCCGCGGGTGGGGGTAGATTTGGCGCGGGGATGGCGTTGCTGGCCTAGGTTTTCGCTTGGATCGTTCGTTGGCAATTGAGGGCCGGGCTGGCTATGTGGTCGGCGGCCGTGATGAGTGCTGCCTTTCTACTTTGACAGTTTGACTGTTAGGTTCTTGATTTGTTTACACTGACGAGATTGGACGAATTGGTCTATTTGTTTCGCTGCTAGTCACCACTTAGTTGTGGCTGCGACTTGCGAGAACAGACGAATTTGGGTACTAGCAGCAGCCTGCGTGGAGGGGAAGTTGGCCCTTATCTGCAGTCTCTTTAATTCTTCAGATAATTCATGGATGACTTTCGTTCTTCATTTCTGAAGAAAATTGTACAATAGTCCAACTCTGAGCTTAGCATATGATTAAACTAAAGAACTAACACCCATTGTTATAGTTATTATTTTTTTTGCATGTTAACCATGATCATAGTTCTTATGAAAATGTATGATGGCTCAGATGAGATTATGTGCTCGCATCGGTTGAAGGATGTAATCCTTTTGATTAACTTACATCTTCTTACTAGAAAACATGCCTCAAGTTCGTGAAGAGTTGTAATTGTACTAGTCCAGAAAAATTCCTTTGCTCCTGCTTCCACCAAATAGATTTGATTATTATAAGCTGGTTTATTATTTATTTTTTGTTTGGCCAAGTGCTAATATTTTTTTTGTTCCCTGCTCCAACTCAGGAATGTATGTTGCCAACCGTGCTTCGGACAAGATTACTCAGCTGACAGACAATGTGTATGTCTGTCGCTCTGGATCTGTAAGTGTTGTCTTCTAAGGCTATTGGCTGTATTATGATGCTTGAGTAGAAACTTTGTCCCTTTGACAAGTTGTTAATGAACATTTCTTCATGGTTGATGGCTTACATTAGACTGCTGATCTGAACCAATTAACATATGAGCTAGTAGTTATCCTCATTGCTATTTTTATGCCACCCAGTCTCGTATTGTCATGGTGATAGATGGCACATTCCTTTTTGCAAGTTTTTAATTCACATGTAAAACTCATGCTATTTTAATTTTGTCACAGGCTGCTGATACACAAGTCATTTCGGACTATGTACGCTATTTTCTCCACCAACACACGTAAGTTTGTTCTTCATACACAACCTAACAATGTTTAGTCTCTCGTTTGATAAATCTATATACTGAATGATACTTTAGATCTTTTTGATAAATATGATGGTATACAATTACTTGAGATATTTGACTTGCAAGGTAGCTGATGCTAAAGTTACCCTCCCTCTGCAGAATCCAGCTTGGACAACCTGCTACTGTTAAAGTTGCGGCCAACTTGATTAGGTTGCTAGCTTATCAAAACAAGGTATGTTCCATAGCATTCCAGCACAGTGTGTTAAAACACGACTTTCCTCATCTTTGATAAGCGTCTGGTGTTGTAATTTGATGTCAAACTTTTGTTGAACTACAAAAATGAATGTTTGTTATTAATATCCAGAGCATGTTGCAAGCTGGCATGATTGTTGGAGGATGGGATAAGTATGAGGGAGGCCAAATTTTCTCAGTCCCTCTTGGTGGAACAATCTTGAAGCAACCATTTGCAATTGGAGGTATAATTTTGCCCATAAAGTTGCATTGTTCCCTTCTTCATGTCAGTATTTCAGTGCTACTCCCTCCGTTCAAAAAATGGTAATTGTATTAGACTAGAGGAAAAGTCAAAGCTCATAAATTTTGTCAACAATTAATCACATTGTATGAAAGTTTAGAGAATCGATAGATCTGTGTTAAAAGTGCCTAGAGACCGCCTAGCACGGTTTTTGAACATTGGATTTGTGTTAAAATTGCCAATAAGATGATATTGATTTTGTAGCCGCTGACTTTATTTTAGAAGAGTAATTAATGGTCAAAATCTGTTTTGTATGAACTTTCCTCTGGACTAATGCGATTATCATTTTTGGATGGAGGGAGTATTTCCATTATTCTAGCTCTTGCTGTGACATACCTTGTGTGCTCTGGCTAGTGATTTAGTAATTGAATCACTTACTGTTTGAGTTGTACATGATATCTCAGTATTCATACTCTAGATTTTGTTATGAAAACCCTTACTATTTTCTTGAGTTGTATGCTACTTCAAGTATTGTTTCTGACACTTCTTATGTTGCCTCTGAATTTCAGGTTCAGGTTCCAGTTACCTGTATGCTCTTCTTGATCATGAATGGAAAGAGGGAATGAGCCAGGAAGAAGCAGAGGTATGTCGCCAAGTTCTTACCTGGATCCTTGGAATTGAGATATTCTCTGAAGGTTATTAATTGTGTAAAGTGAATACAAAACTAGCCCCAATTATCCTAATATGTTTCTAATTTTCATGTATACAGAAATTTGTGGTGAAGGTGGTTTCCCTTGCTATGGCCCGTGATGGTGCTAGTGGAGGGGTTGTCCGTACAGTTACTGTAAGTGCCCTATGTTATGTAATTTTTCATGCTCAATTCCCTTCAGAAATATCAATCGCCTAAACTAGTTGGGTGTCATGGATTGTCTTATTTTTGTTTTGGCGCTTACATCTAGCATGATGCTTTTGATAGCTTTCAAAGTGAAAATCTGATGTAACTGAAAACATTTGATCATTTAACTCCCTGTGTGAATGAAGGTAGAAGACCAATTGGAATGCCTTATCTCAATGCTTTTTTTTTTTAAACTGCCTTATCTCAATGCTGCTAGACTGCTATACTGATTAGATGTTTAATCTTCTGTTACTTGATTTGTTCACTTGCTTACAGCATTCGCCCAGTTAATTCTATCTATTTGCTCAGTTTTCATTTTTCTTGAGGTTTACCTTGCAAAAAAAAAAATATTGTTCAGTCTGCAAGAATGCAGTGACCTGCAAACTGTGTTTGTGTTTTGCTACTACCATTTCCTATGTTTGCTTGTGTTCTCTGTAGCTTGGACCATTTTTTTTTTTTTAGTTTAAAACAATCTCATTTGGTTATGCTGCAGATAAATGCTGATGGCGTGAAGAGGAACTTTTACCCTGGTGACAAGCTACCACTGTGGCACGACGAGCTGGAGCCCCATAACTCTTTGCTTGATATTCTTGCTGCTGGGAACCCTGATCCCATGGTGCAGTGAATTTGCCCTCCACTCCCTTTGTGAACTTTTCACTGTATCTGACTTGTTCTTGATTTCAACCGAAGAATTGGAACAATTCCTGCTGAACTATGTCACACCAGAGTATTATTTACATATTGTTATCACACCTTAGTGAATTCCAGATTAGCTGAATGGTTGGTGTTTTGAGTTAATGGTTACTGGTTAGCGTGCTACTGCTGTGGTTGTATTTGGCGAGCATACGATACGATAACCCTGTACATGGTCCGGTTTATCCGGTTTCTGGGCAAAACCCAGCCCAACCTGTACAAGATGATTTGTGTTAGGAACCGACGGGTTTCGTGAAACCCATGGGTTCAGTTAGTAGGATCGGATGATGTGCAAATTCAACGTCGGCGGCTGCAGTCCGTCATCTGCAATTTGGTTCATGCCATAGTACTCCTACGACGCAGCTGCGGCGGCGTGCTTGGTCACTGCCGCGGTGACCATGGAAGCCTCTTGGAGCTCGAGCTTGGCGTTGCCGTCGCGCAGCTGCGGCGCCGTGTTCCCCTAGCGCCGATTAACCCAACGAGGATGATGTGGCCATGCCGTTGTTGGCGGAGCGAGGACGACGAGGACGACCCGCTGTTGGCAGAGCGAGGAGGCGAGGACGAAAGGGACGACGACGACTCTGCTCTTTTGGTAGCCGACCTTCTCTGCTCAAGTGCTTCTTATGCGCCTCAGGAGGCTGCCGGCGATGCGCGGCCACCTGCTGCTCACTGCGCACGCGTGGATCTCGAGGATCAGGGCTTCTCGTCGGCGGCGATGCGGTGCCGCTGGTGCCCGCTAGTGACGCTACGATGCCCCCATCTCACAAGGCGGCGGCTGTTCGGTCGTTTCCAGGAGGAAGAAGACGGGTATATCGGTCTAGACCGTAACCAAGCCGACCCGTACGTGCTCTCCGGGTACGGTTTACATCGGGCCGGTTCCTGGGTTGGGCCGGTTTGGAACCGAACCATGTACAGGGTTAGATACGATTGTCAGCTGCTCACACGTCATATTGGATGATGCATCAGTAATGCATCCCTCGTAGCATCCTTTCCACCTGCTACCCGTGGATGCGGTGCTTTCATTCTGACAGACGATCGCTTGCTGATGTTCGTCAGCTAGAACGTGTACTTCAGATTTTAACTAAATCGTATAAAAATTTCTAAGGCAACATGTAAATTGAAAATATACACGCTACAGTAATTTAGTTCGAGGAGAGTTGCATCAAGGAACATTAAACACCCTTTCTGTTAGTAGCATCATTAGACAGAAACTATTACCCTGCAATTTTCAACTTCCCTGAAGCAGTCGAAATTACAGGTAATGTACACTAAACGAAGTTAGTGAAGCATTTATGTTGCGGTGAGTTAGTGAAGCATTTATGTTGCGGTGCTTCCATTCTGACAGACGATCACTCGCTGATGCTCGTCAGCTAGAACGTGTACTGTAGATTTAACTAAATCGTATAAAAATTTCCAAGGCATGATGTAAATTGAAAACTTACGTGCTACAGTAATTTAGTTTGAGGAGAGTTAAACACCCTTTCTGGCAGTAGCATGTTTAGGCAGAAACTATGACGCTGTACTGTTTCAACTTATAAGGCATATCCCTGAAGCCACTAACTCTTCACATCACATGATATCGTTACAGTCGAACTTTACAGGTATTGCATACTACACGAAGTTAGTGAAGCATTTTGTACAGTTTAAATTCCATTGCGAAATTATTTTCATTTTCCATCATCAGTCAGCACTATGCTCCAACTGGGCCAGGTAGAATGTGCATCCAATAAACACAGCACATTTCACCCGCCCCTTTTTCAGTTTCTGTCACGGGATATAGTACATTGGGTTAGGGAGCTTGAAAGAGCGAACACTCATGGAAGATCCCAGCAGGTCGCTCCACTGGTCGCCAGAGTTGCCTAGGATCCTGAAACCGTCTTCTTCCATTTCCTTCCTCTTTTCTGATTTGTAGACTGTTGCAGTCTTGTTGCGGTCACCTGTTGCCCTGTTAATATTGGTAAGAACAATCTCAGGCTTCCAACATGAACACAAACAATGATCGTTGAAGATTAGTGCTAGGCCAAAGTAAGTGCGCAGGCGACAAATTTGACCGAGCTTAGAAGATGTCAAGTTCAGCATTCAACCAAAATGATTCTGACTCTTAACTAAGAGTAAATGTTTCATGGCAGTAGGTGTTTCATCAACAACATAGTGGTATCAAACATTTGGATCTCAAGCACTTAATCAGAATTCAGTGCAACAGAACAGTAACAATTCAAATAAACCGGCTATATGATAATGCTAGTGCGGCTATATGATTCCCTATCAACACAGATAACGTAGAACAGTAGAGAGCAACTAAACTACTAAATTGTTCACAAAATCCTTTCTATCAAACCAATTATTATAAGAAACTAAAAGGCAATGTAACAAAGGCAAGTACTAGCACACATGATTGAAGTACGAGCTTTTTCAGGTAATAATGGAAATAATGCGCGAAGTATACTACCTCAGTATGAGCTTTTCCCAGTCATGGAACCCCTGTTTGTTGAGGTTCTCCACCGTGACGCCTCGGTGCCCCTCGCTCCTGCCCGTGAGCAGGAAGGTCTTGAATCCCAGCTCGCGAACCTCATTGTACAGCCTGAAGCTGGAGGGGATGGCAGCCGCCTCGCCCCTCTCCACCCACTCGTCAAACTTGTGGTGGTCGAACAACTCGGCCCTGCGGATTGAAATTAAAATCAAGCACGCCATGTGAGACCACTACCGAATTCGATGGAGCAGATTATGCCTACCACTAAAATTCGTTGCGGTTTCGTGCTAAGCTTTGCCCTTTTTCGTACGACGCACCGAAAGGCGGAGTTGAATGCGCAATGTGATCGAAACCAAACCACCAAATTGGGGAATTTCGTGACTAAATTTCTGCCATTTTTCTGGACGTGAGGATGCGAGAGCGTGAGGTGGTGTCTCGGACACAGCGGACGGCAGGGGAGGAGAGCGAGGGACAGAGCTCACCCGTAGCCGTGCTCGGCGTAGTAAGGGAGGTTGGAGAGCAGCGTCTCGTCGACGTCGAACACCCAGGCGCCGCGCCCGTCGTTGGCGAGCGGCGCGACGGCGCGCGCGTAGGCGGCCGACTCCCGCGCCACCACCTCGAGGTCGGAGCGGTAGGCGGGGCCCGTGACGTAGTCCCGCACGTGCGGCGCGCACTCCGCCGGCACCGCCTTCCACGGCGCCAGGTTGTTGGCCTCCGCCGCGAGCCGCCAGCTGGCGCAGCGCACGTCCGTCGGCACGGCGTCGGGGTCGGGCTCCTCCGCGGCCCGAGCCGCCGACGGGAGCTCGATGACGAGCGGGCGCGGCAGGAGGTGCTGCTGCTGCTGCTGCGTGTCCGCGTCCGCCGCCGCCTCAGGCACGCCGCCCTGCGCGGGCGCGAGGTCCGCCTCGGCGTCGGCGGCGGGAGGCTCGTCCCCGGCCCGAGCAGACGGCAGCTCGATGACGAGCGGCCGCGTCAGGAGGTCCGCCGCCGCCGCCTCGGACACGCCCTGCGCGGGGTCCGCCTGTGCCTCCGCTGCGGCGGCGGAAGCTCCGACGGCGAGGAGGAGGGAGAGGATGAGCGTGGCTAGCAGGTGGGCGAGGAGGCCGCCGCGCGCCATGTCCTCCCGGCTTGCTGTCACCGCGAGCGGGGGGGCGGGTCGTCCCCGGCGTCGGAGAGCAGGCAGCAGGCAGGCGCAGGGGGTGGGAAGGAAGGCGTGCGGCGCGGGGCGACACGGGCGGTAAATAGGCGGGGGGCGGTGATGATGACAGCGGAGGACGCGCGAGGCAGGGCGAATGCGTGTGGCTCCGGCGACTTCGGGAGGAAGAGCGGGCAATGGCCGGTGGACAAGGGTTAATAGGGAGGACGGAGGAGGAGGAGGAGCAGGAGGGAGGCGTCCTCTTCTCTTTTTCGTCGAGTTTGGGGGAAAGCAAAAGCAACGAGAGAGGAACTGAAGAAGGGCTGGCTCCGGACGGAGAAGAAGAAGAGAGGAGAGAAACGAACGGGTCGGATTCGAATCTGAGGGCAGAGGATTCTTCGTGCCGCGGCAACAGGACCGGGGTTGGGTGGGGACGGTGGTGACGTGCCGGCCACGGATTGGTTGTGTGCGCTGGTCGGGCGGGCCATCTTGGCGCCGTCCGTGTCGTGGTCGGCGCAGCCGATCGCGTTCCGCGTGACCGCGTCTCTCTCGGCTCGTGCGAAAATATAGAGATAGATGGAGATGGCCCACATCTATCCTAAATTCTAAATCTACTCGTAGTATCTCTATCTCAACTCTACCGAATCTTTATCACCGTAAAAAAGTAGTAATAGAAATAAAAATTTTTATGGTAAGTAAAAATATAATAAAAAATTTTAAAGTAAAAATATAACCAATGACTATATAGCGCGAACAAAAGATCCGTAAGCCAGGGTAACCCAACAATCATCCAATCTTACTACATCTCAACATCATCATCAGAAGTAATAGGTTAAAGCAGAAGAAGCAGGAACGCGATTGCAAAAGCAGCACAAACGACAATGGTGAAGCCGGCGGCTGGGAACAAGAAGCCGCCGAAGACGAAGGGGAAGCAGCGGATCGAGATCAAGTACATCGAGGACAAGGAGAAGCGGCAGGTGACCTTCTCGAAGCGCAAGGGCGGGCTGCTCAAGAAGGCGGCGGAGCTGCACCTGCTGTGCGGCGCGCACGTCGCGCTCGTCATCTTCTCGCAGGCCGCCAACCCGTGCCCTGCCGCTGTCGCCGCCGCGGCGGCGCGTCTGACCAGCGGCGGCAGACGTCCCTCCTCCTCAAGGCGCAGCAGGGGCGGCAACGTGTTCGCCATGGGCACGCCCTCCGTGGACCACGTCATGAGCCGCCTCGCCGCCGCTGGCGCCGACCCGTATGGCCACCACCGCGCCGCCGCGCTCGAGGGGGAGGACGTCGTTGGCGGGCGCGAGGGGGCGGAGGCGACCGCGCTGCGGAGGGACCAGGCGAAGGGGCTCGTGGACGCGGAGGGCAAGCGGATGAAGGCCGTCGCGGCCAAGGTGATGGAGGCGACGCCCGAGGGAAGGTTCTGGTGGGAGGCGGACGTGGCGGCGCTCGGCGAGGCGGACCTGCCGGAGTTCGGCGGCGCGCTGAAGCGGCTCAAGGGACAACGTGCTGCGGCGCCACGCCGACAAATTGGTGGCTCAGTGGTGTCTGGGCGGACACGAAACTGATTTTCTGATTGTTAGCTATTGTGTATTTTAAAAAGGGAAAATTTGATAAAAGCCTCTCACCTAAGAGATCATCATAAACTTTATATCTTATCCCCAAGGTGTGTTTCTATATCTATTCATATATCTATTTTTTATATTTTAAAAGGCTAAATAATGATAATAATAATAATCCCTCACCTAAAAGGTCACTGTACACTTTGGACTTGTTTGCTTACTCTTATTACCTAGACCGGCTCGCATGAGTCGTTGAACCAAAGCTCAGTTAAACCATGCTGAATTTATACATGGTCATTTGTTTGGTTCTTCCTATTTGACCGTCCTGGTTGAATAGACACGGCGTTTGGTTGCCCATATCAGAATGTCATATATGAGACAAAATGTGTAAGACATATATATTTATTGTACATATTACTAGGTACGATGGTTTAGCAGTCTCAACTTTCGTTGTTAAGCTTTAACTACCTCTTAAATGCACAATTAAGTATTGATCATAAATCGTTAGCTGCTAGCCACCTTGCATCCAGCGAACCAGGGTTGAGAAACGGAAATGTTGATAAGCACGGGTTGGGAATATCAATGTGCCACAATTGTCCCATTCAATACCATCCAAATCCATAGTTATTTTGATCAACAAGGAAATTAAAAGGGGAGATTGACCCGTAGATGAACCAAACAACTTGTTCCAATTGCCAATAACACCAAGTGATGGGATGAAAGATGCAGCGGTTGCATGTCAACAGTACGCTGTCTCAGATGAAAAGATTTATTTTATACACAATACATGCTAACTCTGGTTCTGAACATAATAACCATTACATAAGCAAATATTCATTGCTTCTCAGGTATCAAAACAGCAGCCTATTACTAACTAATCTTCTTCGAAATACTTTTCCTCTGCGTCATAGTTGGCTTCTCTGGACCAATGATCATCAAGCATCTCATCATTATCGATCTGAGAATAGTCCATATGCTCAGTGTCTTCACCGGACAGGAACTTTTGTTGCATCACATATGTGAACTGCTCCAGCTGATCCTGCATTTCTTCAAAAGATAACGTCTGGTTGGAAGTCGTTGCAGCAGAGCCTTCCCCATTGTTGGACTCCATTGGTGCAGCCTCATTTGCAACCACCTGCCATTATGTAAAGCAATAAATTCATCTCCTGCAAGGGCAGTGCATCAGGAGGAAGAATCACACTGTGAGGAAGTTCAATAAAAAATTCTGAGGCATTCCTGAGTCCTGACTTCCGTGTAGGTGAAATAATTAAGGTGCAAGCGAGACATCGTAGAGGTCCCAACACTAAAATGGAGCACACATGAACTACATCGATCAAGTCTCTACATCACCAGGAAAGTTTCTTAACATGTACCATTTCATGTTACGTGAGCCTACATACTAGGCACTAAAACATGAAAGTTGATCTGAACCTGTGCCCTCAACAAATTGTTTTCCATGCACAATAAAGATTAAACCATATGTTTCCTTCAAGCAAAGAAACAACACCATGCGAAAGGGTCTCTAGCCTAGTGGTTAGAGCACCTGAGTAGCACCCAGTAGACCTGAGTTCGACTCCTTATGAGAGCGAATTTAAACAGGTCTATATGATTTAAAAAATTAGAAAATAGGTTAGGATTTCCCTTGCTGACTTCGGTCAAAAAAAAAAGAGACAACCACAGAATTATAGCTACCGCAGAGTTCAGGGAAAAAAAGAATTGAGAGGTGGGCATTTGGATCACAAGACGAGAGGCTAAAGAAAGAATGTATGAATTATCTTCAAGCACAAAAACTGGATACGTAAGTTTCTCACAGAACACTAGCAATGTAGAAATTTCATGTTTTCATACACAGGTTCAAAAAAAAGTACTTTCAGGTTATTCACGTCCATCTCTACCAGGTCTCAGGTACATGCTGGCTTCTGTTTCAAAAAAATTCAGAGCAATCTGCCTCTAGAAGCAATACATCACCATCATTCATTGGGATAACAAATCATTGTTACCACATACTACCGTCATTCCAAATTGTAAGTCGTTCATTTTTTAGATACCTACTATGTATCTATATACATAACATATATGTAGGTGCGTAGCAAAACTCATATACCTAGAAAAAACCAAAACGACTTACAATTTGAAATGGAGTATAACTGACAGTGAGAAGTTAAAGCCATTGATATAAACATAATAGTGAATTATTGAAAAAAAATCATCCTAACTTGCACCTCAGTGTGGTGCATAGGAGCATCTCTAAGTTAGCTATGTTTTTAGATCTGAGTACTTCACTGGTCCAAAATTGCAAACAAAAACTATTGTCTGAATCTACACATCATTATTGGAAAGTTAGACTAGATGGTTGGTTGATAGGGTGTCTGTCTTCGAGATGAGTACTTAGCTCCTAAACGAAATTAGCAGTACAGATTTGTGTATCCTTTAATATTGTTCAACTCAAATTGATGTACACAAGCATTGCATCACTGAATCAACTACAAACAACTTACAGCACGAATAATGAAAGCAAAATAAAGCCAGCAAATGTAGAAAATAATCGTCAGCAACAAACCTCGGTTGCAATTGGCTTCTCGACCTCTGTCCCCTTCTCCTCCATCCCGTCTCCCTCGTCCTCTTCCTCCTCCTCTTCTTCTTCTTCCTCCTCCTCTTCCTCCTGCTCCTCCATGGTCTCCTCAGCGCCACCACCGACCCACTCGCTGGGATCGACCCCTCTCCTAATCTGCTCCCCGCGGATCTTCTCCACGATGACCGCCTCCTCCGCGCGGCGCATGAGCGTCTCGGACCACCTCTCCCCGGGCCGCGCCATGGCCCTGCCGAGCGGGTCCTGGAACCTCCCGAGGTACTCGTGGTGCAGGTAGGGCTCCCGCTCCCGCATGGCGTCCTCGGAGAAGTACTCCCCCTCGCGGACGAGTCGGTCGAGGAACGCGCGGCGCCGGTTCCGCACCCGCGACGCGGGCGGGGGAGCCCCCGCGGCGGCGGCGCGCAGGCGGCGGAGGTGCCAGTCGACCTCGTAGTCCGGGCTGAGCGCGTCGAAGGCGGCGAGCTCGTCGGCAGACAGAGCCGCGCCGTACCGCTCCAGGAAGAGCGGCGCGTCACGGGCGAGGAGGGACCGGAGCTCCGCCCTGCGCCGCGGCGGGGAGGGAGGGGGTGCGGCCCCCGTGCCGGTGGGGGACGGGCCGAGGAAGGAGGACGGGAAGTAGAGGCCCTCGACGGCGGAGAGGCGGGTGGCGATACGGTCCATCGCCGCGGGCTCCATGGCTGCTGCTGTGTGCGTGGCGTCGCGTCGGCGTCCTACGGGGGCGGTGGGCTCAGGGTTTGGCTCGACGGTGAGGCGGTGGGCGGGTACTGGATTGGGCCTGGGTATGGCATGGGCTTCGGTCGGCTTCGGCGGGTGCACTATGGCGATGTTCGGTTGTTCTGACGTGGGCTAGGTAAAATCCCGCGGAAGCTCATGTAACAAGACGGGCGGATGCACGGGGACTCACGGGCCTAATTCTAGCAGAGCGACTTTTCAGCCCGGCCCAAACAATTCCCATCCCCTTGCCAGTTGCCCCAGACGCACTCGCGAGTTCTCGAGGCTCCCCTCCACGGCCTCCGCCCTGCGTTCCTGCGCATTCCGGTCTCCGCTGCTCCGCATCTGTCAGTGTCATTTGGGGGCCGGCGGACGCGCTCCCGCCTGGGGCCGCCTCTGTGTCCGCCGTTGGCCCCTCGCCGGCTCGCACTAGACCCCTCCCCTCTGGCGCCTGCGCGGCTGTGGCAGGCCGCCAGACGCCAGCTGCCCAGGAGACCAGCGTCCAGGACTGCTTTACAAGTCTGCTGGATCTGGCCACCGACCCCCTGCTATCTGTTGCATAAGGAGACAGTGAGTATTAGTTCTATTGGGTTAGCACTGCAGTTTCTTATTTTCATTTCATCATAGTTTGTTTGATACTTCGATGAATGCAATCTGCTATAGTCTTCTCGTAGCAGCCTATCACCCTGACTAGCCGCTCAGGGCTCAAAACTAAATTACTTCGATGAATTAGTTTGCAATGTATTAATTTTGATTTTGCTACAGGTATATATCATTGCTGTTAATTTGTGGCTGGAAAACTAAATCATTGGAGATTGAGCTGAATATATAGGCACGACCTGACTTTTCAAACACCTGAAAGATATTCATAGTTTGAGTTTTTGTTAGCTGTTTATATGACATGGACACAGAAAGTTTTGGTACTTATATCTCTGCTATATAGTTCAGCCCCCTTCTTGTTCGATTCCTGGATCCCCCTATGTAACAAGATGTTCAGTGTTGGTATAATCTTCGGTTTATGTTTCCCATATATATATACACACGCTCAGAACAAAAACGCCAAATCCTAACCGCGTGACCAGTCTGTCTAATACTTGGTTCTCCATTAGTCCATTTGCAAGCAGGCACGCCTGAGCCTACCAGGATATCTATAGCTGCCTCCAAGATCAGTTGACTTGGAGTCAAAAGTCGACCACGAGTTGGTCTATCATGTGTGCGGAAAGCAGTCAAGGCGCACTACTACTCGTGCTGTAGTGACTAATGAGACAGCAGTGACCTCAACGGTTGACTGAAACCAACGCATGGGTGAAAGTCAAGCCGCGTGACTAGGCTCGTCCTCCGATCAGTTCAGGCATATATAGACTGGGCTGTTCAAGCAGAGTACATGAATATAGCTCATACACAAGGCTACCAAAATGACAGCTCGCTTGCTCCATCTCCAACAAGGAGCTGCTGCAATCTTCTTCACAATTCTCGTGACACAATCCTGGTGGTCCTTTGTTCATGGACATGGCGCAAGCAGGGAAACCTCACCAGGCGGGGGCGGCTGCCTTGCAACCAAGCGGGAGGCGCTCATCTCCTTCAAGAGAAGCTTCATAGACCCTGCTGGTCGTCTCTCGTCATGGCGAGGCGGAGACTGCTGCCAATGGAAGGGAGTCGAGTGTGACAATCGAACTGGCCACGTCGTCACGCTGGACCTCCACTCCTTGGGTCACCTTTACGATTCTAAAGCAATCACGCTGCGAGGCGAGATGAGCTCCTCCATTGCCGCCTTACGCCATCTGAGGTACCTGGATCTCAGCTTCACTAACTTCAACTACACGAGATACCGTTGGTTCTAGGTACCCTCAACAACCTAAGAAATCTCAATCTATCATACACATATTTCCTCGGGAGTGTGCCTGCACAGCTTGGCAACCTCTCTCACTTGCAGTACCTTGATCTCAGCTATGGCCCTGCTGACATGCTAGATCTGTCATGGCTGCCACGCCTCTCATCTCTGAATAGTTTGGGTATGAGCGACGTGGATCTTAGTTCTATAAGAGATTGGGTTCACAAGGCGAACATGCTGCCAACTCTGAAAACCCTGTCCCTCTCTGCATGTGGCCTTAACACTACAACAGTTTCTACTCTGAACCCTTTCAACCTCACGCGGCTTCAAGTCCCCGATTTGTCATTCAATGAATTTAACTCTTTGCTCCATCAAAGCTGGTTTTGGGATGTCACTAGCATTAAGGAGCTTGTTCTCAGTTATTGTGGATGGTATGGACCCATCCCGATGCACTAGGAAACATGTCCTCTCTTGAGGTCTTACATTTGGACAACAATTTCCAATTGGGTATCATACCAACAACCTTGGAAAAGCTATGTCATTTGCAGGAGCTGGATTTAAGCATTACCAATAGCAATGGTGACATGAAGGACATGGGGAGATTGGCAGAGTGTTCACACAACAAGTTGCGTAAGCTAAACATGCGTAGTGCTAATATGATCGGGCAGCTGCCAGTTTGGATAGGAAATATAACTAGTCTCGATTACCTTGACCTCTTTGACAACAAGCTGGTTGGTTCTGTACCTTTTGGGATAGGAAACCTGAAGAGTCTAAGTTATCTTGACCTCTCTTTGAACATGTTGGTTGGCAGATTACCTTTTGGGATAGGAAACATGAGGACTCTTAAGTTATCTTAACCTCTCTTGGAACTTGTTGGTTGGCATGTTACCTTCTAGAATAGGAAACCTGACAAGTTTTAGTTTCCTTGACCTTTCTCATAACATGTTGGTTGGTCCTCTACCATCTGGGATGGGAAATATGAGGAGTCTAAGTCTTCTTTCACTTTCTAGCAACATGCTAAATGGTTCTATACCTCCTTGGGTAGGAAATATGAAGTCTAAGTGATCTTAACCTTTCTGGCAACATGCTAAATGGTTCTATACCTCCTTGGATGGGAAACATGAGGAGTCTAAGTTGCCTTGACCTTTCTTACAACATGCTAAATGGTTCTATACCTACTGGGATAGGAAATATGAGGAGTTTATTTTATCTTGACCTCTCTCAGAACATGTTGGTTGGTTCCATACCTTTTGGGATAGGAAACACAAAGAGTCTAAGTTATCTTGACCTTTCTTGTAACAAGCTAATTGGTGATGTACCTAATGGGATTAGATCGCTTAGTAATTTGACTTGAGCCTTGGCTTCAATAACTTCAGTGGTGTGCTTTCAGAAGATTTTTTTGGAAGTCTGACAAAGCTTGACTATCTCAACCTTTCACAGAACTCACTGAAATTGAATTTCGCTGAAGATTGGGTTCCTCCGTTTAGATTGGTGGAAGCAGATTTAGGGTCATGTGACATGAGGCCACAATTTCCTGCATGGTTGAAATGGCAAGTTGGCATGGGCCGACTCGATATTTCAAACAATAGGATAAGTGATGTTTTGCCCCATTGGTTTTGGGATGTTTTTTCTGATGCCTCCAGGTTGGACTTGTCAGGAAATCAACTTAGCGGCACACTACCAACAAACTTAGAGCTGCCATCAATCTGAGATATGGACCTCTCCAAAAATTCTTTGTCAGGAAAGCTACCGGTAAATCTCATGGCTCCGAACCTAATGAAGCTGCTTCTTTACAACAATAATTTCACAGGCACTATCCCATCATATGTATGCCATGGTTTCTTAGAAATAAACCTATCAAATAATCAACTAACAGGGGATTCTCCTCAATGTCCAAGGAACAGTTCTTTACTACTCATGGTAGACTTGAAATATATCAATCTGTCTGGTGAATTCCCTCATTTCCTTCAAAATGCTGCGGGTTTGGTATTCCTTGATCTTTCACATAATAAGTTCTCGGGAAGTATGCCAACATGGATAGCAGAGAAGATGCCTCGCCGAGAGGTGCTGATCCTAAGATCGAATATGTTTTATGGTCACCTTCCTAAGCAATTAACAAAGCTTATTGGACTTCATTATTTGGACCTAGCGCACAACAACATGTCAGGAAGTATACCTTCATCACTAGCAAGGTTGAGATCCATGACACATTCTTTGAACCGCATTGGTGAATACAATTATAGCAGTGATAGCATATCAACATCAACATTCATAAAAGATCGAGAGCTTAACTACACCCATGAACTCACGAAACATGTAGTATTGATTGACTTATCAAGTAATGCTTTCACTGGATACATTCCAAAGGAACTAACTTTACTCAAGGGACTTTGGAGTTTGAATCTTTCTAACAACCAGATAAGTGGAGCAATTCCATATGATATTGGAGCTTTAAGGGAATTGGAGTCCCTTGACCTATCTTACAGTTATTTCACAGGAGAAATCCCCTCAAGTTTAGCAGATCTCACATTTTTGAGCTGCCTAAATTTGTCCTACAATGATTTGTCAGGAAGAATCCCCTCAGGACAACAACTGCAAACAATCAATAACCAGTACATGTACATCGGCAATCCTCAACTTTGTGGCCCTCCTCTCGTCAACAATTGCTCGACAAATGAAACAATTCCAAATGTCAATCAAGTGCATGGTGAAGGTGCTAAGTCATCTCTGTACCTCAGCATGAGCATAGGATTTGTGATGGGCCTTTGGACTGTATTTTGCTCCATGCTGTTCATGAAAACGTGGAGGTCTGCTTACTTCCGTCTTTTGGATCAGCTGTACGAAATGCTTTATGTGCAAGTGGCTGTCTGTAAGGCTGCATTTGTACGGAGATTTGGAAATGAAGAGAAGTGAAGGTCTGTTTCTGTTGCACAATCCTTGGACCCCTTTTTACAGTGTTTATTTCTATTTCTTATTTAGTAAATTTAAGTATGTAGTAAGTAAAGCAAGCAACTTCCTGTTAATTAAGACACTTAGATGTGTGTATGTGCCGCGATAACCTGCGACCATGTACTATATGTTAGTTTTCAGGATTTGTTTGAACATTGGATTCCTTTGGGTGTTAAAGACTATCATATCAAAATCTTTATCCTAGCAGCTATCTTGTGGGCTGTCTGAAACATCCGTAACAAGATGGGGATTGAGAACGAATTTCCTCATAATTCCAATGTGTTTTTCCGGAAAATCTTTGCTCATTTGCAGAAGTGGCGCTTGCTCTTGAAGCTGGGTGGACGCTCAGTACATGGATGAGAAGATTCAAGCTATGAACGGATGGATGGAGCCGTTTTGGAGCATCGTCACAAAAGATCACCCTGGGCGTTCGGTTTAAACCGACCGTTCGGTTCGGTTTATTCGGTTTCTCTAAACTTCAGTTTTAACACCGATCGGTTTGATAAAAAACCAGAAACCGACCATGTTTGGCTTTGGTTTTTTATTCGGTTTTTTGGTTTAAACCAAATAAACCGATATTTGGTACAGCAGACTGAGCAGAGCACATTCATGAACTTGTTCAGACTTGATAAATGATACAAACACAGCAGACTGACCAATACAGTACTAACAGTGATACAATGAATCAATGATACAAAGTTCAGTAGTTCCAATAGACAAATCACAAATATAACTTAATATTCAGGCTTGATAAATGATAACAAACACAAAACTTGATAAACTCCATCACCATCAGGCATCAACAACAGTAAAGAAAACAAAAACAAGTTCTGAAGCTCCATTTGGCCCTTCCCTCCAACAGCAAGAAAATAGGCTTAAGAAGTCAAGTTACAGTAATGCTGTCCTTAGAAATGACCAGGGCGCCCATATCTGCAATAAGTAAAAGTGATTATGTTTCAGTTAGTACTCAATCATTTTAATGCAACAAGTGATCATGATAAACATTAGAAATGATAACTCTAACTTATCATTACAAATTACCTTCTTCAAGTTTGGCCATTGCTTCTGTGTCCTCTTCAACTTCGCTGACGCACGGAGCCAATCATTTGTACAAACAAGACGCTCAACCGTTGTTGGTGTTAGCGAGGTCCTAAAATCATCAAGTGTTCTTCCACCTGCACTGAAGGCTGACTCGAAGGCTACTGTTGAGATAGGAATTGCCAAACGGTCACGGGCCATGCGAGACAGTCTGGGCAATCTAGTAGCATTGATCTTCCACCATTTCAGAATGTCAATTTTTTTAGTAACCTCCTCATTATCTTCTGAAAGGTACTTGTCAAGTTCAGATTTCATAGTGGCATTGCTACCCCCAATACTGCTCATCTGCTGTTGAAAGGTCGAGATGGCGGACTAGGGGGTGAATAGTCCTTTCTAAAACTTATCGCACCGGCTAATCGAAACAATGCGGAATTAAAACTATCGGTCTAGCCAAGACATCACCCCTCTAACTATAACTCTAGATGTACCTTGTAAAAGATCCTACACAAGAAGGCAAGGTGCCAAACTAACTAGTGCCTTCCTAATCAAGTCTAGCTTGCAAGGTCACACAAACCTAAGCAACTAGTACTTTATCAAGCAAGAGAGCACCTACACAATTCTAATGAGCAAAAACACAAAGCCAACCTAAGCTCACTAGATGCTCAAGGACAAGGTTACATAAACCGAATCTAAGAGCACAACTTTACTTAATCTACACAAGATAAGCAAAGCAAGGGAACTGCTTCTAGCTACACAGGCAAGAAGGCGTTTAACAAGCTACACAAGCAAATCAATCACAAGAGAAACTACACAAGCTATACAAATGAATGTAAGAATGTAAAAGCAAGCTTGTGAGTAAGAGACCGCAAACCACCGTGAAGTGTGGAACAAGATGACACGGTGATTTTTACCGAGGTTCATTTGGTTGCCATCAAGCTACGTCCTCTTGTGGCGATACACTCACTTGGAGGTTCACGCGCTAATTGGCATCTCCTAGCCAAATCCCGCAGCCGGGTGCGCCGTGTAACCAACACAAGATGAGGATCCTCCAAGCCACGAGCTCAACTAGAGTAGCCAATTCGCGACTCCCGCGGGGAAGGCTCAAGAACCTCTCACAATCTCTTCTCCGGAGCACCGCACAATCTCCTTGCGTGCTTCGACTAGAGTAGCTAATTCGCGACTCCCGCGGGGAAGGCTCAAGAACCTCTCACAATCTCTTCTTCGGAGCACCGCACAATCTCCTTGCGTGCTTTGACGGAGTCTCTTGCCACCAACCCGTCTAGGAGGTGGCAACCTCCAAGAGTAACAAGCCCACCAGCTTGCAACACGAACACCTAGTGCACACGATGCAAATCTCTCTATGCAACGCACTAGAATCATTCACTCACTCGATTGGATGAACACTATCAAGCTCAAGTAAGTAGAGGGCTCTCTAAGCACTCTCCAACGAAAACACAAAGTCCCTAAGGTGCTCAACCACCGCCCAAGGCCGGCCACCATCTCTATTTATAGCCCAACAGCTCAAACTAGCCGTTGCCCCCTCGGGCACCTCAACCAGTCCGGCGCTTCATCTTGCGCCACGTGTTACTCGCGTTCAAAGTCGACCGTTGCCTCCCAACGGCTACTTCTCGAAACGGCTCAGATCAACGCGCTGGCCTGATGGAACCACCGGACGCGTCCGGTGCGTTCACCATCCGCGCGTCTGGCCGTTAGGCCACGCTGAACGCTGCAGCTCCACTGAGCGCCGGACGGTGCCGCGACACTGTTCAGCGTCCGGCGCGTTCACTCTCCGTGCCACGCGCAACGGCGCCGGACGCGTCCGCCGAGCGTCGGCCGCTACCCAGTGCGTACCTCGCTCAGGGCCGTCACGCCAGACGTCCGGCGCATGCGCCAATCTGCCTGTCTCACTTTCCATGCGCCGGACGTGCCAGACCGGCGTCCGGCGCTTGGAAGGTTTGCACTTCCAAGCCCGCGTCGACGCCAAACTTCTCCACCTTTTATCATACATGCTAACCAACACGTATAACACCTTGTACACGAGAATTAGCATGTTTTCACCAACCAACTTGCATCCGGCGCTATAGGATGAGCGGTTACCAGACCCAACTCAACCCTGCAAACACCTCCGCCTTTGCAAACGTGCTAACCAACACCAAGTCTACATCACCATGTGCATGTGTGTTAGCATTTTCACAATTATTTTTAAAGGATTTTCTCTTGATCTCACAACGCCACTCGATCCTAGCATGTCGCAATGTTAGATCGCTCAAGTGGCACTAGATGACCGATATGCAAACCAATTTGCCCCTCTTGATAGTATGGCCATCTATCCTAAATCCGGTCAAGCTCTTCTCTACTCAACCTTAGACCGGTGAAATGAAAAGTCCTAGGTTATACCTTTGTCTTGTGCTTTTCCATTTCCTCCATCGCCTCCAAATGTGCAAGTGCAACACATGCACCAATACGATCATCAATGATGTGATCCACTTCATATCATCATGCAACCTTCCTGGTCCATTGATCTTGACCTCACTTTCTCTTCACCGTCTCATGGTCCATCGGCACCAAGTCTTGCTCAAACTTCACCGTCTCATGGTCCATTGCTTCAAAGCCTTGACTTGTCCTTCACACATCCACTGGTCCATCGAGCCAAGCCTCATCTTGATCTTCACCAACTTGGTCACATGACTCCATGTCATGTCACATATGCAATAAAGCTCCTTCATCATCACATGTGTGAGCAATGTAACAACATCAAGCCCTCCATGGCATATGTTACCCACACACATGATCTTGTGAACTAACCCCTGTGTATCTCAATCATAACACATGTTAGTTTACCTGAGTTGTCGCTCAATTACCAAAACCACACAAGGACCATTCAGTTGTGCAATGATGGAGCTCATCAGCCCAGAGCTCACTGCTGGTGTTTCTTCTTGAGTTTCAGAAGGCACCTTGTCACTTGGAGTTGGAGCATATAGTTCTCTGTACTCCTCAAACAAAGAACAAAAAGACTTGTTCACTGTTTCCCACAGCTTTGGTCCTATATCATCACCAAACATGACCATAGTTGCCATCTTGACATAATTAGAAAGCTTGAACCGAGGATCAATAGCAACACAGAAAAAATAACAATGTTAAGCAATTGATCCCCCTCTCCTCTCTATCCCCCCGCCTCTCTCCATACTTCTCTCCCCAATATTTGTAATACTTCACTAACATTTTCTTGCCCATTTCTTGATATAATATATCTTCGCTGTTACACCATTGTCTCAGCAAAACCAAAACATTAGCAATCTCATGAAAGTATGTGTGAGATGTTAGACGACTTATGACAGACACACGGAGGCCTTTTCATACTGTTGTGCAACATTTACCATCAGGTAAGTTGAGTTTCACCTAGTGCAAATATCTAGGTTCATCAATGCTTTGGTCTGAACCTTTGCTAACTCAGCACATCTCTTGAACTTTACCAACCTAGATGTTCCACATCTAATATACTTAACAGCAGCCCGAACACGAGCGACTGATCTATCAATTTCCTTCAGCCCATCACTTACTATTAGGTTGATAATATGTGCAACACAGCTCATATGAAGATACTCTCCTTCAGCAAAGCAGCCTTTTGATTCAGTCAGGACCCTCTGCATGTACTTGACTGCACCATTGTTTGCGCTAGCATTATCTACTGCTATTGTGAAAACGCTCTCGATTCCCCAGTCAGCCAAGCAATTCTCTAAAGATTTCCCAATGTCCTCCCCCGTATGTCCCTTAACCATGAAAAAACCAATAATTTTTTTGTGCAAGTTCCACTCATTGTCAATAAAATGGATTGTTACACACATATAGTTTTGACTATTCTTAGCTGTCCATGTGTCTGTTGTCAAGCTAACTCTTTGACAGTTTTCTTTAAAAAAATTCCTAAGTTTTTCTCTCTCACCATCAAACACTTTCACACAGGTTCTAGTCATTGTTCTTCTAGATGGCACAATAAAATGTGGGCAGCATGCTGCCATTAACTTTCTAAGGCCAGGTCGTTCACAGATCACAAAAGGCAACTCATCTTCTATTATCATCTCAGCTAGACACCTCCTTATTTCATCAGGATCATATTTCCAAGTACCAGCACTAGGTTGTAGTTGCAAAGTACCTTGATTATCTACTACAGCTTTTGGACCTTGCTTGCAGATTTTCAAATGAGCTTTCATGGAGGACGTACCATTTAGCTTTGTGTCACAACGGAATAGCCTTCTGCAGTACTTGCACTTGCCTCTCTCCTCCCCATTCTCAATTTTAACCTTGCTGAAGTGCTCCCATACATCAGATCTTGGATTAATGGCTTTCCTTTTCTTGCTTTCATCCACTTCCTCTCCATCCTTGTCCTGGGGCTGCTGATCCTTGTCATTCTCCACATTTACAACTTCATGCTCATTCATGCGAGGTGTATTTGTATCTGCAACAGTTTCTTTAGTGTCCCCCATCTATAAGAGTTCAAAAACGAAAACCAGCCATGTTTGCTTCAGATCTAAACGAAAAGCAGCATAGTGCCAAAGGCAAAGCATTGACCTAAGCAAGAAGAGGTGAAGAATAAAAAACATACATTGGAGGACTGCTCTGTTCTTGCAGCCGTAGTTGAGGAAGATGAAGACGCGTTCACAGTGGTTCCGCCTCACCGGAATCGCCGTCGTCGGACCTCTGATGGTCGCCGTGACATCGCCCGCCGCTGCCCAGGACCAGGCGCCCAACTGCCGCAGTGCCGCTGCCGGACTCGAGCCCCGAGCCCACGCGTGGCTCCCTGCCCCCCGCGACCGATGCTGGCTGGGTGCGGGTGCGCTGCCGGCATCCGCCGCCTTCCCGCCGCATCGATTAGGGTTAGGAAGGGACGCTAGGGAGTGGAGGGGGAGAGTGGGGACTGGGTCAGTGGGTCTGGGTGTGTGCGTGACTGCGTTGCGTGGACTATATGCAGTGGGGTGGGGGTCGGGGTGGGCTATTGGGCCGGCCGAGTGACGGAGACACAGAGTGAGTACTGGGCTGCGCCTGTATAGTTCGGTTCTTCGGGTGTTCAGTTCGGTTTGACATAGAAACCGAAGCCGAAGCCGAACACCGAACTTCCTAAAATAGAAAACCGACACCGAACCGAAAAACCGAAAAACCGATATTTCGGTTCGGTTTCGGCTTTGGTTCGGTTCGGTTTTTTCGATTAAAATGTGCCCAGGGTGAACAAAAGATATCTGTTGGAGTACTTGTATGTTCTTGTCGCTCCTGTGTTGAGCTGCTGGGTGATGCCCAGATAAACATGTTTGAGTCCTCAAATATAAACTGGTAGCTCCAGTCTTTTCTTGTTTGAACCTCTGTACGAACGCGTTTGGCTTTTTAAAAGCAGGGTTTACCTCATCAGTAAATTTTTTTTTGTAATTCCCCCTCTTTGTTTTGTAATTAAACTTGGGCCCTGTTACAGTAGTACGCAAGAATCCTAAGTTTAGTCTTGTTTCACAGAATATACTGCCGTACGAAACAGCTGATTAAACTAAAACCGTCCTGCTAATCTAATCCGGATGTTTGGCACGGGGTTACGGGCAGCCGACAAGCAGTCACGCACCTCCTTCACTGTCGCTTTACCCAGCTCGCACACTCCCCCAGCTCCACTCACCTTTCCCACCCCGTGCTCCCCGTCCCAAGCCCGAGCTAGAACGAAGCAAGCTAGCCAAAGCGGGCGCACGCATAGTCAGTCACACACTGACACGAACGCGGCGAACCCAAACCCCCCTCGCCCCGAGGGCGAGATCCCACCCGCCTGCCGCGCGCCGGCGAAATCCTTCCCAGGTGTCTTCGGCGCGCTTGGGCAGTGGCGCCGCCGCCGCCGCCGCGGGATGGGGTCGGTGTCCCTGAACGTGGCGTCCTCCCGGCGCGGCGGGCGGCGCCTGGGGGCGTGCCTCTGCTCGCCCGCGCTGCTCAACCTCCTCGTCCTGCTCTCCCTCCTCTCCACCAACCTCCTCGCGCTGCTCGCCTTCCTCTCCCCCCGCGGTCCACACCCCGTCCCCGCCGCCACCGCCAACCTCTCCACCACCTCCGCCGCCGCCATCTCCGCGCAGGTGGCCGCCATCGCGCGGGAGATCGACGCGACCCGCCTCGTCCCGCACCGCTTGGACGGCGGCACCAGCACCACCACCCTGCCCCCGGAGCTGCTCCTCTTCCTGTCCCCGCACGCGCTGCCCCTCGGCCGCGATGCGCGCACGGGGCTCACCCACATGCCGGCCTCCGTGGCGCACGCCTGCTTCCGCTCCCCGTCCACGCTCGCGCTCCTGGCCGCGTTCGCCACCTACGCGCCCCACGCCGCGTGCCCGCGCGACAACGCCACGCTCCCGCACCGCCTCGTCTCCAAGGCCTGCGAGCCGCTGCCCCGCCGCCGCTGCCTCTCCCGCGGCCCGCGCGCCGCGCTCCCGGCATCCAACATGGGCGTCGACAGCCGCCGATGGATCAAGCCGCGCCACGACCACGACTTCCTCATCGACGACGTCCTGCGCCTCGCCGCCGGCGGTACCAAGATCCGGATCGGCCTCGACGTCGCCGGCGGCGCCGCCAACTTCGCCGCCCGGATGAAGGAGCGCGGGGTCACCGTCTTCACCACGGTGCTCGACAACGCAGGAAAGCCCATGAACGAGTTCGTGGCGGCCAGGGGGCTGTTCCCGCTGCTGCTGTCGCCCGCGCACCGGTTCCCCTTCTACGATGGGGTGTTCGACCTCGTGCACGTCGGGACCACCGCATTGGCCGAAGGCGGGTCGCCGGCGCTGGGGCAGGCCGGGACGGAGGAGGCGCTGGAGTTCTTCATGTTTGATATCGACCGGGTGCTGCGCGCCGGTGGGCTGCTCTGGATTGACAGCTACACGTGCCACAGCGATGAACGGAGGCAGGTGCTTGTCAGGCTCATTGGCAGGTTTGGTTACAAGAAGCTCAAATGGGTAACGGGAGAGAAGGCTGGCACAGGGAGCACAAAGCCAGCAATGTACTTCTCTGCGGTGTTGCAGAAGCCGGCACGGGGTTGAAATTGGATGGGTTGAAATCTGAGGTATGAATGTACCTTATCCTGATTGTTTGTAGATCATCAGGGGATCTGACATGAGCTTGCCTAATAGATGCCACGGATTAGGTTCATTCTATTGTTTGTTCAGATAGTATAACTTAAAATAAGTGAAAAGAGTACAATTGTTTCACTTTTGCTATCATGTAATAGGCTGCTGTTAGCCTGTTAGTGGGAGACATATGAGGTAGTTGTTACTCAACTGAGGGATTTGGAAAGTTGGTGTGCAGTGATGTGCTATTGTCATTTAAGCAGAAAAGGAAAGTAAAGGAGGCTCTTTGAGCTATTTGTCCATGTTTTCTATCTAAAGTTATCATTTTGATATCTGTTTAGTTATTTATGGCATCACTTATTCAAATTTCCATGGTCGGGGTCTATATAGGTTTTTTCTGTTTATCTTTTAGTGTTACTCAACTAGAATATTTGACCTATCGAAATGGGAAACAATCAAAAGAAGAAGAACTTGGTGAAGAAAAACACTCCAAGATATATTCTTCTGCAGCTGCCTGTCCTATCGACATACATCTGTAAAGCTTATGTTTCACTGTTAACAGCTTATGTTTACAAAGTACTACACTCCACGTAGTGTGCAGAAGTTCAGAGATACTTCCGCTCTTGATTTCTCCCTGACAATTCCGAGTGAGTTTTACATGTAACGTGAACTCTGATGATTGGTTTAAAAGTTCACCATTGTGTAACTCATTCTTATTCAATTGTACTAATTGTATGGAGGACCATATCAGGGATCACAGTGTTTTCTTGTAGATAAAAATCTGTTTTCCAACCAACTGATGGAAATGTGGGATTGTTTGCCTGACTCTAGTTTCCTCCAGATATAAATTTATGAGCTTCCACAGACAGATCTTCAATTTTGTTACAGAAACAATTGAGTAGTCCAAGTTTTGCTATGAGCAGAAGATTTCTGCTTCTATTTTTACTCTCATATTTGTGGAATTTTAACCAATAGTAGTAGCATACATGTGGATAGCTCAAAGCATAATTGTGTACATGTGGTGTTATGAAATTACCTGCACACTGACCGTAATGGGCAGCCTACTTCGGGAAGACATCTGCATCTTCTTTCTTCTGGTAAACACAGCTCTGTATTTGCTTTGTCGACAAGCAAAATTATCAGGTCCCGTCATGTTACATTGTTTCTCTGCTGTCATATGTACTCCAGCTAACAAGCTGATCACTGAATCATGGCAAACCAGTTCTACTGCTCAATTGATGTTTCTGCTATGGTCAAATAACCAATACTGTCAGACAATACCTATAGTAGCAAAATTTGTTCTGGCCATTCCTATACTCTTTAGAGTTCAGATTAATAATCGATATAAAAACACATAATCAAATGCAGTGCAGTCTCAAATCGATAACTTCTCTGCTGTCATATGTACTCCAGGTAGCATGCTGACACAAAATCAATCAGCATGCTTTCTCTTCTTTCTGGCAGAAACCGTTGCTCTGTCAACAGGCAAAAATAATGTCAAGTTCCATCATTATGTTACATTCCTTTTGCTGTCATATGTACTCCAGGAGGTAGCATGCTGATCACTGTATCACTGCAAAATAGTTGTAATTCAGATTGATGTTTCTCTGCAATTCTGCTTTGGTCAAATTCAATACTGACAGACAGTTTCAGGTCTGGTCTATACTGAATCAGTTGCTCCGGTGCTTGAGAGTTCAGATTATTAGTCGACAAAAAAATATAAAAACACATATAATCAAATGCAGAGCAAAGAGAAGTATTGCCTTTAATCATTAACTCTGTAACATTAATAATTTGTACAGATTAGCTATTGGACACTAAGGTAAATTTTGTACAATTTAGCAGGTGGACACTAAGTAAACATGCCGCCTGCAATCATGGAAACCCAGTTCTTTTGATTGATTGATGTTTCTTTACTATGGTCAAATAGAAATACTTTCAGGCAGTACTTAGTAGTAAAATTTGTTCAGGTCGTGCCTATACTGAACAAGTTACTCGAATGCTTGTGAGTTCAGATTAATAATAATCGATATAAAAACACATAATCAAATGCAGAGCACCTTGGCGAGGTACGCGAAGTCGTAGGAGCCCGCGAACGCGGTCCAGGTGAGCTGCCCGCAGGCAAGGCCGCTGCGGTGGAAGCCGACGGCGAAGTCGTCGGGCGCGATGCCAAAGTCGTTGAGCGTGGCGAAGTCCATCCCCTGCGCGCGGAGCAGGGCGACGGACGCCGGCGCGTACGGGTGGCGCGCGGGGTCGAAGCCCCGGAGGTTGAACTGCCACGCGACGGGGAAGCGGCCGGCGGGGCCCGACAGCGCGATCCCGACCTGGAGCAGCTTGAGGTCGTCCACGTTCTTCTTCACCAGCGCGTAGTTCTCGCGCGGGCCCCGGAGGAACCGCGGCGTGTCCGAGTCGTGGACCACGCCGGGGAACTCGGTGTCGACGCACACCCAGGGGTAGTACGGCAACATCGCCGAGAGGTTGGCGAGCTCGTCGTCGAAGTTGCCGGCCCACACGTCGCGCACCTCGGCGTGGACCTCCTTGGCGGCGTCCTCCAAGAACGCGCCGCCGCCGCCCGGCGTGAACACCTGCAGGGGCGACGGCTGCGGAGGGTACTGCACCATGGTGTACTGGGGCACGATGTGGACGAAGCTGCACAGCGGGGGCGGTGGTGGCGGCGGCGACTGCTGAGGGTGGAGGACGACCGGCCCGCCGTCGTGGGAGTACATCGCCGTGGCTTCAAAACCGCCGGTAACCGCGTCGCGTCTTGGCGAGTTTGCGTTTTGATCTTGGAACGTGGGCGTTAATCGTGGCCGTGCCCTGGTTTTATGGTGGCGGCGCAAGATACGGGCGTGCCGACCTCGGATTGTCGAAGCGGACCAGGCCTCGCCTCGGGGTAACAGTCCAATTCGTTTCGAATTCTGAAACCAGATCAACGCCATACTCCGTTGAACATTCGGAATCCCAACCTACACAATTGACTGGTAATACTCGTAACAGCCAGACAGACTCCGGGTACGATTGATTGGTCTGCAGGAGTCACAAAAATCGGACTCGTTCTAGGGTTGTAAACCAACGAGGCAATGTCAATCGAAAGCATGCGCGAATTGTAAACCTCAGTCCAGCTAAGATTGAAACAATCACCAATGCATCATCAGTCATCAAAATTACAAGAGACTATATCTACAGAACAGGCGCCTTGCCATGTTTGCAACAAATTTCATCTCAACTATTGGTTCACTCAATACACGTCTACCAAGTGGAGTTCTACGCTATCTTCTGGTGTTTTTGTGACACCCAAACCCAATGAAATATACAGATCAACAGATATCATCTTCGATGTCAAAAGTCTCCCCGTAAGATATGCAGGCAGGCATGAGCATCCCAGGAGCTCAATCGTCCAGTCTTACTCTGGTCCTCCTGGGCTTGTTATACACGGTCCGCACACTAGCACGAGGCTGGTCGCCTGATTCACGGCTTGAGAGTGACAGAGAATCCATGTCATCGTTTATTGTTCGGTTTATCAACAATATCTGCCTATGCTCCACCCGTGGTCTCCTGTCTCCAGAATCCACACCATCTTCACCGGAACTCATGCCATTACCCTGCAACCTCTCGTGCACCGACCGACGTGGCCACTCCCTGGAATTGTCAACTTGAGATTTCACGCCAGGCGAACCAGATTGATATCTCAATTCCCTTGACCTCCAAGCTGAATTCCTTTCCCTCTCAGAACTTGAGGCAGAGATAGGGCGCTGGCCATGAAGACTTTGAAGTGACAGCACTTCTACTGCAGGGGCTTGAGCATGCCCAGAAGGCTGCTCTCCAAGAATGCCGCTTCCATAATTCCCAGCAGTTCTTGCTTTAGACTTCTTGCCTCTGGATACTTTGCTCAGATTTGTTTGGGCATCAGGTAGCTTGCCCTTGCCTTCATCTGATGATATGCCAGTTTCTTGTACAAGAGGGGTCAGGTTAAGCAGTTCTGGATCATCTTTAAAATCAAATGGACGCTTTACTGGGTCCATTTTTCTGAAAGTGATGGATATCCTGTGTTTCAGAAAGTAGAGCATTAGATTTTTGTTGAATACCAAATAGTTCAATGAATTTTGAAAAACAATACAACAGATGAGTGTAACCTTTTGGTTGGGACCGCTGGAACACAATGCTTTGCAACATCAGCACCATTGCCATTCAGAACAAGCACAGATCTGTGAATTTTTCATATATAGTAAGAGAACTGTGCAGTTGGACTGATGGCCTAATGATCTAGCAATATGAATTTTGTGAACTGCACGAAAGTAAGGATACTACTATGCAAAACATAAATTAAAGATATAAGCGACTCTGGTCATTAAAATGGAAGTAAGATAAACCAAAATGAACTGTCAAAAATAAATAAGACACGCAACAATAAATCATTGTAAATAGACATTCACAGCAAAAACTTTTTTCCATAGAAAAGTAAATACAGGGCAAAGGAGACAGTTTAAGCAAATCACTGTACAATGCAACAAGCAATCATCTACAGAATTCAAATGACCCACTAAGCAGTCCTGATATTCATATATATTCACAACTTTGAAATGTCAAGAAACAAAACCATTTTCAATTAACATATAACAATAAACAAGTGCAACTAGCATAAGAAATCTATTAGCAGACGGAAAGAACATACCCAACAGGAAGAGGGATTGCAACTGCACCGGTGAATTCTCCAGGGGCAGAAGCTTTCAGGTTAGATCCAAAAAGAATGTTGCACTCGCTGAGAAAAGAAACAGTGCAAAATGGCCTCACAAAATCATGGCTATCTATATGTGGTGGTATGCAATCTCCTGGTTCATATATATTTACAATGCAGCTGTCTGGTACACAAGTTGTAGGCAGAACTTGCCATCGTACCAATCTCTTAATCATAGTCTTAAAGAGTTCAGGCATTGGATCAGAAACAATGGTCCGTATGATGCCTGGTGGATTTCCATTCTTATCCTGCCATGATAGATTTTACCATTAGATTTACTGATGGGTGTTCAACAACGCCTTTTTATATGGACTGTTCAACAATGCTTAAATGTACAAATATAGTTCACAAGATGGAATTTTCAAGAAAGAAAAAAGTACCATAGCATAATTGTAACAGCATCCAAACTGGATTGTTACTCGGCCTTTACCACGCATCCATTTTTGGGGTTCTGTATATGTGCGCTCTGTAATGAGAGGAAAGATAACTGCATTTAGAAAAACTAAAATAGGAAACCAAATATAGCAAATAAACAACTGCAAGTTACATGAATAACATAATAATATTCAAGTATCAAGAGACGATATGTGTGATACTGTACAGTTGAAGATATACGGAGTATAACAGTATCACACAACAGCCCACAAAACAGGGGTAATGACAAGTGCATATTACATTCTACATGTTGCATTTCTTTATGGTTTTCAACAAAAGGAGATCTTTTCTGAAATGTGAAGGATCAAGTTCATTTCAGGATTTGTCTGAGCCAAAGTTGAGGACAGCCCACAATACTATTAATATACTGGAAATGTGATAGAAAATTGATACAGGACCAAAAGAAATACCGTATGATGTGCAAGTTTTGCTTGCTTGAAAATGCTGATGGGAAAAACTACAATTGATGTACATACAAGAACATAAAATAAGGAAAGCAGAAAAATGTGTGGACAACACTAAATGATGCTGAGTTAGAAATGCAGGAATCTTAAGGCTTATGATCTATAGAAATAAGTATATAATATATTGGTGTAGCAGACACATCTGAATGGTTTCTAAGGTGTCCTGTAGGCCTTCAGGTCCGTCCCCAAAGGCCAACGCCAAACGACACTACCAAGTCCCATTACGCTTTGTTGGCCATGGTTCTTAAAGCGTTAAGGCAAGGCATGGCGACCCACCACCCTCTTATCAGTTATCACCTAGGCGGCAAAGTGGGAAAGACAGACTGCAATAATAACAGATAAAGAAGAGAAGGAAAAGAAGCCATTCATGGTATGACCATAACAACAAATGAGCCCCCACTAGCAAATTAAAGCCCAACCCAAATCCAGTTCTCCCCTCTGGCTTCCACTTCAGGTATACCGACATACCGTGTCCCTCAAGTCTGCTCCCCTTCTGTGCCCCCTCCTCTCCAGTTCCCCGACACCATCACCCAGCAAGAGCAGCGACGAGCCCGCCACCCCAAAGTGCCTCCACAGGCCACTAGTCAAATGGATCCCTGCTGCCGCCCCTTCCAGATCACCGCCACCATAGTTAAGCAGGGGCAGATCTGCACTGGCTATCATCCTGGAGCCAGGGGGGCAGAGCTGTGCCAGCCATCAAGCCAGAGCCTATGAGGATGAAGGAAGCAGGAGACTGGTTCTCGTCCTGCTTTTCCATCCTTCCTCATGGCCCCTCCTCTTCTCCTCCCCTCTTTTGGCTGGGCATCAACGACGCCCTGACCCCAACAAGCACCTTGTCGCCTTGAAGTCCATGCTGTCGGCAAGCGGTCACAAGACTCCACAACATCTAAAAACCATGCTCATGAGTGTAATGGAACTAACAGGCATGTGGCATTCAATAATAATTTTTTTTTACCTATGTTACTACCAGCTATAGGTTTTTCGATAATAATCATACTAGAGGGGATAGTTCTGGTACTACAGAGTTGACCTCATATGGCAACATATAACTGTGGCACTTCAAACATTCCTCCAAATCCTGAGCTAAGTTGACTTTATCCAAACATTCCTACAATGCCTAGCCATTATGAAAAATGCAGTGAATCCCCCCAAACTTCTGGACAGAGCACACATCATGAGTCAAGACCATTAAAAATCAGTGATTTAGACTCACCTCCAAGTTCCCCACGCTGCCCTCTCGCCTGGAGGTCATACACGCATTGGACAATCCGCTTCTGCTCAGCTGAGCTGAACACGCCGGCATGAAGCTCAAGGCCAGCTAGGATGTTGACGGGCCGGCCATGAATTCTCTCGAGGCACAGGAAATCCTTCTTGCGCACAACGCTGCCGAGCCTCCTCTGCTCGCGCTGCTCCCTCGTGGGCCGAACCTTGGGCCTCCCCGCCTCGTCCCCATCGTCGGCAGCCGCGGCCGCCGCGTCATCCTCCGCCGCCGCGGCGGCGAGCTCGTCCTCCTGCGCCATGTCCGCCCACGACATCCTCGGCTTCTCCGCCGGCGGCGGAGGTGGGGGCGGGGGCGGATCCGAATCCCAGCAGCTCGGCTCGAAAGGAAGGTTCTGCGGGTGCGGCGGATCCGAGTCCCACCCCGACGGCTCAATCTGATCGACATCGACCTGCTGCTGCAACGGCTGCGGCGGCGGAGGCGGCGATTCCTCTGCTGCGCGGGTATGTTGGTTGGATGCACGTCAGGCACAAGAACACACCAAGAAAACCCTAGTAGCGAAAGCGTACAGCCGCACAGACGGCGGACGGCGGTTACCTCGCGGGAGGAGGGAGTCGACGCGGCCGCGGAGCGAGGAGGCGCAGGAAGGGCAGAGGCCGGCGGAGAGGAAGGGGAGCCAGGTGGTGAGGAACTCCCCCGCAATGGCGAGCTCCTCGGCCGTGTACCCCTGCACGAGCGCCATCGGGTCGGCGGCTCCGGCGCCGTCGCCGCCGCCGCCTGCGCCGGAGGAAGAGGAGGAGGAGGGCGCCATGGCCATCGCGTCGCCGCCGGAGAGTGAGAACTCTGTAGTCGCTGACGCGTCGGCCCCTCGCACGCCGCCGCCTCGCTGGCTTCCGATTTCGATTCGATTCTGACGGCCTTGGCCTTTCGGGGGAAGGTTTTTGGGTGCGCTTTCGTAGGGATAGCCTAGCGTTTTTGCCGTACGCAGTAAAAAAAGGACGGCTCGGTGACGGGTGGGAGCCAGCAAATCGTAGCCGTCGCTCGCAGGATGGGACGGCCAGAACGGACGCTTTGATTGAGTTACGGAAAGAGGAAACGGGTGTCGGGGGTGCAGAGAAGCGATTTTCTTTTCGAGGAAATTCGAATATCTTTTTTTAGGAAGAAATTTGAATATCGTAAGATGAAAAGTTTGATGATTCTAAAAAAAGATTAAAAGTTTGGTAGTTTAATCAAAGTACAAATTTCTTGTTTGGCGTTCTTTCTTTTTTTTTTTTAAAAAAGTCTCTTTGGCGTTCGGTTATTGTCGAGCACTCGGCGGTCTCGGGCACGGCCGCACGGTCTGGCTTCACGGCGGTGCACAGGCGCAGCGCAGACGAACTTTTTTTATTTTTAATTTTTTTTTAAAAAAATTACAAAATTAATTCTCCGTTTCGAAATATGACAGAACTAGTCGTCTACAGTGGGTGTTTTTTAAAAAACGCCCACTGTGTGGGCGTTTTTTATGACGTGGCAAACGGCCGGCCGGCGCCGGTGCCGGCGTTTGCGGGCGGCCACCAGGTGGCCAAAAAACACCCACTGTGTGGGTGTTTTTTGGCGGCCAGGGGCCGCCTGCAAAAGAGCATGGCCGGCCTCGCCTGTTTTGCGGGCGGCCCCCTCGCCGTCAAAAAACGCCCACACAGTGGGCGTTTTTTGACCTCCAGCTATATATACCCAGCCCCCCTTCAGATTTTCATTATATTCACTAAAATTTTCAAAAAAAAGGAAGAAGAGAGGAGGGAGGAGAAGGAAGTAACGGCGAAGCCCTGCCAGTTTGAGACCTCGGCTTATAGGTAAGTTTCTCATATATTACAAGTTGTTGCTATGCATTAGTAAAATATAATGTGCACTAGAGTTGTTTAGTTTTTAGTTGACTCTGGGTAGATCTGTGAGTAGTATGTATATTAGATCTATAAATAATGATGTTAGAGCATTGCAGTTCGTGTTAGAAATAATGATGTTTCTTTTATGATTTAAACAATGGATTGCATGATTTGAAATGTGACGAATATCGTATTTTCTCTGAATAGATATGCAAAATTTGTGGCGGACGGAGTTTTGGAAAAAACGAGGTCGCCCTAGAGAATTGTATCCCGACGTGTCTAGCAAGGATGCTCCTGTTCCTCCTGCAGTCCCTGTCCCAATTTGTGACTGTGGAGAACCGGCTGATATTGGCCAATCTCGCCATGAGGACACAGCTGCCCGTTGCTACTACACATACGGTGGATTCAATGTAAGTAATTACACCTCTGTCATTGCGCCTTTATTCATTGCTAGTAATTGCGACTCTTGCATCTCTAACAATGTCATTAGCAATCATGTTTTGTAGGCCCATGAGCGGTGCTTTTTCTTTCAGTGGATTGACGGTCCAGACAAATTCGACCCAAGGTATCTCCAGTTTGACGAATGGTGGAAAGGGAAGCATAATCCACCCGATCAATTTGAGCGGTGGGTGGCACCTCCCCCTGACCCCCCCAATGACAGACGAGGAGAAGAAAATAGCCCAATTGAGACGGCTTGAATCTCCGCCTCGTTGCAAATGCGGAGATTATTCTGTAATAAGTTCAGATAGGCCTAACGAGTTCGAATGTCCTAACCCCGCCGGAGTAAGTGCAAATTGTATGCGGTCATGGCTTTCTTAGTATTTGTGCATGTACTAACATTTTACATTATAGGGTGGGTATACCTTGTTGCGGAAGTGTAACTTCAGGGAGTGGCTGTGGGGTCCAAAGAATAAATGGCCGGAGCTGAAGGTGGACAAGAAGAGAAAAGTGGTTACCCCTAAGCCTCCTGTGTTGTGCAAATATGGTGTCGAAGCGCAGTATGGCCTACTACCATCGGAGCTTGGAATAGGCTATTGGTGCGGCCATATGGTTGATTACGATGAGGTCCTTTTGTTCCACTTGTTGCTCACTTGATATCCAAACTTTTTGTATTTGCTGACTTTAAATTGTTCCGTTTGATCACAGAGTCTTAAGAAATGCAAGTGGGGGGTTTTTGCCCATGTTGAAGACCGCAGGGAATAATGGATACACTGAAGCAAAAGCAAGTAATGGACCTGAAGTTCAGGTCTGGTACTCAGCTTGTGGACAACTACATTAAGATGCGGAAGCGAGCGCAGGTTGACTATGCCCGACGATTGCGTGTCCAAACCCCAAGTGTTGCTCGGTGGAAGAAAGACTGTGATGCATGGAAAAAGAAGAGAGAAGAGGAAGCATCCTTGCATGCGAGGGAGAAGATGAAGGAGGCCGAAAAGAGGAGTGCTGATGCGAAGATGAAGCAGAAGATGGCGGAGGCGGAGATGTCGATGAACGACGAGGACGAGGAGTATGATGAAGCGTTCACCCAAGCCCTCGATGACTTGGAGGCCGCTTACTACAAAAAAAGGAAGAAGAGGAGTATGATGAAGCGTTCACCCAAGCCGTTGATGACTTGGAGGCCGCTTACTACAAAAAAAGGAAGAAGAGGCCAACGCAGCTGAGCGTAGCCGTACCAATGAGTTTGTGGAAGAGGATAGTGATTCTGAAGATGAAGACTTGCTTCCCGGTTATGTTTCGGATTATTAGGGCCGTTTTGTTAGATGAATTCGGATTAGTAGCTCATCGCCCTAGCGGACCTATAATTTTATTGTAATAAACTGTTTTTGTGACTTTTAATTGTGCTGTAATGGACTATTATAACGGATGTAATGCAAGCATGTAAGGGTTTAGGGTTTAGGGTATAGGGTTTAGGGTATAGGGTTTAGGGTTTAGGGTTTTTAGGGTTTAGGGTTTAAGGTTTTTTGGGTTTAGGGTTTTTAGGGTTTAGGGTTTACGGTTTAGGGTAAATTTTGACAAAAGAATAGTGCGTATCATACATGAAGGCAGTAATTACATCGTACAGGGTACTACTGTCCCGGAGCCTGTCCCTGCCCCTACCCCCTACCCCTCTTCGGCCTCCTCGGTCGCACGTGCCCCGACGAGTAGGTGTAGCGATCCGGTGGAACACCTCGAGTCACGCGGACGTCCTGCACTGGAGTCATCTGTGATAACTCCTGCGTGTAGAGCGGAGGTGCTCCTGCAAGCTGTGAAGGACCGATCTCGACCTCCTCGTCGCTGATCGATGCGTCAGTGGGGGGATCATTAGGTAGTCGGTAGGTCCGCGACGAGGTGCCGGCTCCCTGGCCCGACGTCGAAGCTGCTCCCTGCGCGGAGGTACCCAGGACTCCCCAGGCTGCTCCCTGAGCGGAGGTACCCACTCCATGGGGCGAAGGCCAGGCTCCCCAGGCTGCTCCCTGAGCGGAGGAACCCTCACCATGGGTCGACGCGCTGGGTGGAGCATGAGTGAGTGCCTGGATGCCTCTGCTCCGTGCACCGAGGACCCCCCTCCGGAGGAATGAAGGTACGGCGTAGTGAACGCTGTGAAAGGTGTCGTCGTAAGTCACACAGTCATCCATATTAGAAAAACATAGGTAGACGAGGTGGGGTACACGGAGTTACCTCTGTTCTGGGGTGCAGGAGGACGTGCTGCGGGTGCCGGTGCAGGAATTTGAGGCGCTGCGTCGGAGGTCCAACAAGTGAGAGCCCTCATCACGGATCTAAGCGTCGTACGCATCCGCGTGTACGAGGTGCGCTGCTCGTCGACTGTCAATGCCAAGCCACCCTCCAAGCGGCGACACACGGAGTCCATCTCCGTGTAAAGTAGTTGCGTACCATCGACCTAATTTTAGTTTTAAGTTACATGAAAGATATACGTAATGAACTACTGATATATATGAGAGATTCAAGTACTCACCGCACGGAAGTAATCCTGATCACGGTGCACAGGGTAAGCGTCACCCACGGCGGCGACGTGTGGCTGCTGCTCTAGAGGAACGAAGGTGACACGTGTGCGGGTACGAGGCTGGTACCACCGGAGGTACATCATGTACGAGTCCTCGGTGTGGGGGCGGTACTCATCAACGACGTCCTCTGTGGCAAGCAACCAATCGTCCACGTATGGCTGCAGACGTGGAACCCATAAGTTGCCGCCGACCTGCCCCCTCCGAGTCAGCCTGAACACAAATTTGAGTAAGACATGTCTACTGCGATTAATTTTTCAAAGTCAGTTGTTAGTAGTACTTACCTATAAGCATCTGTAGGGACGGTATGGATGATAGGGATGGGGGACGGCTGCATGAGACCGAACTGGCGCAAAACACGCCCTGGGCAGTGCGGTTCGACGAATATGTCGAACACCATCGGTCGGAGCGTCAGCCAGAAGGCCTGGTCACGTGTGCACAACGTGGACAGCCCAAGGGGAGCTCGTGCGTGGATAGCCTCCTGGCTGTAAGGCTCCCAGATCACGTCGGTCGGCTGTATCCTGTCGAACTCCAGCATAAACTCGTTGTACGACCGCGTGACCTGCACATGTGCCCATCGTTGCTGAAATATAACAATAAATGGGTTAGAAGGTATGATATGAATTAACTATATACGTCAGCTAGGAACACGAACCTGACGACGGCACCAGACTGTACCCATGGTGGGGAAGTCCTCGGGCGAAAGCTGCAAGTACAGGTCCTCCTCGTAGGCGGTGTGATCCACCACAGGTCGACCAATCGCGAACCGTTCAGCTGCCCATAGCTGTAGAAGGAGGGGG
>CM041638.1:49426779-49491049 GCA_023333625.1 Bothriochloa decipiens | reverse complement strand
CCGCATGCCGGTCAGGGATGCCGGCTCGTGGAACATTCTGCTGGCCACGCTGGTGCGGTCTGGGAGCGTGGACAAGGCGCGCGAGCTGTTTGCAAGAATGCCGGAGAGGGATGTAATGGCTTGGACGACGATGGTCGATGGTGTTGCGCGGAGTGGTAAGGTTGACGAGGCTCGAGCGTTGTTTGATAGCATGCCAGAGAGGAATGTAGTTTCTTGGAATGCCATGATCTCTGGGTACACAAGAAACCACAGGATTGATGAAGCACTGGATTTGTTCATGAAGATGCCTGAGAGGGATATTGCTTCTTGTAACATTATGATTACTGGTTTTATACAAAACAAAGATTTGAAGAGGGCGCGGGAGCTCTTTGATGAGATGCCAGAAAGGAATGTTGTCACTTGGACGACCATGATGAATGGTTACTTGAAAGGCAAGCAGAGTGAGCTGGCATTGGGGTTGTTTAGTGGTATGCTAATGGCAGGTATCAGACCAAACCAAGTGACATTTCTGGGTGCACTTGATGCGTGCAGCGATCTCGCGGCACTCTGTGAAGGGAAGCAGGTGCATCAAATGATATGCAAAACAGCATTTCAGTTTGATACTTTTGTCGAGTCTGCCCTGATGAATGTATACGCGAAGTGTGGTGAAATTGGATTGGCAAGAAAGTTGTTTGATCTTTCAAGGAAAAAGGACTTGATCTCTTGGAATGGAATCATTGCAGCATATGCGCACCATGGTGTTGGCATAGAAGCAATCCGCTTGTATGAAAAGATGCAAGAAAATGGATATAGACCTAATGATGTCACCTATGTGGTGTTGCTCTCAGCATGTAGCCACTCTGGGCTGGTTGACGAAGGGCTTAAGATCTTTGAATCCATGGTAAATGATAGGTCAATTGCACTGCGTGACGAACATTATACTTGCTTGATTGATCTTTGTAGCCGAGCAGGACGACTTGATGATGCCAAAAGATTAATTCACTATCTTAAGATTAAGCCTGCATCAGGTTCTGTCTGGAGTGCCCTTCTAGGTGGGTGTAATGCACATGGAAATGAGAGCATTGGCAATTTGGCAGCTAGAAATCTCTTACAAGCAGAACCTGATAACGCTGGAACCTATACTCTCCTATCCAATATCTATGCTTCAGCTGGTAAGTGGAAAGAAGCAGCGGAAATTAGGTCAGAGATGAATAATCGAGGTCTAAAGAAACAACCTGGTTGTAGTTGGATAGAGGTGGCTAATAAGGTTCATGTGTTTTTAGCACGTGATAAGTCCCACAGTGAATCTGACTTGATCTATGGTCTGGTGCAAAATATCCATCACATGATGAGGATTGTTGGAACTGTCCCCAATGATCTTGTGGACATTGATGAGCAAGTAGTGTCTATTTAGATACATGCTGAAGTATTCCATTTCAACTGTCTGAATTCAGTCAAACAAAGTAACCTCCAGCATTCAATCTAAGGGCAACCCTATGAAAACATCAGGTAGCAATTCTGCTTACATCCCTTTGAGGATGCAAGTTCAGTGCTTTATGCTATTATATGTTTCCTGTGTTTCTTGTTTGCACTTATATGATCTCAATTTTGATGTTACAAATTTGAACTGAAGAACAAGCCATTCCTCTTGCAATTGATTGGCAATTTGCCAGAGGAGGATCTCTTGACATCAACACTAGCTGCAAAGCTGAATGCATATGCTGCTGAGCTCTGCCCTGCAAATATACAAAACAGAATTAGCTCCAAGATTGATGGCTCGTCTTGAGGTAAATTTAGTTTATACTAGCTCCTGGACTCGGATCTATTTGTTGCAATGTAGAAACAATAGAGGTATGTGATTTTGCAGAAAAATATTAGGAATAGTTCAGTTTTCACCATTGCCATGATGGCCTCAGTCATCCTTTCTTCACTTTGCTCACAAAGATTATATAATTGTTCATAGCATAGCATATTCATTAACGTTGTGATTATTGAGGCTGTGTATTACCCCATATGTAATACAAATTCATAGTTCAAACTTAGTAATTGTTTGTCATAATTCTGGTGGTTCATTTATGAAAATATAGGTATTTGACTCTTATTTGGCAGAGCTTAGGATTGCCATGTGCATGTGAATGTGACCATGAAATTTTGGTTTTATATTGATTGGGGTGCAATGTTTTTAAGGCGGTAAGACGAGGCGTGGCGAGTGACTACCGCCTTACGCTTAAGCGACTAAAGCGTGAGGCGAGGCGACGCCTTATGAATTTAAGAAAAACTTAAAACAGAAGCTCATAGCATGAAGAAAAAAGAAGATGAAAAAAAGAAAAGAAAGGAGGAGCAAGAAGTGGGCTGGCCTAGCCCACCAGGCGGCCCATGTGCCCCTCCCCTCCAGGCATGGCTTATCCGAAACCCTCCTCTCGTTCTCCATCGCTCATTCTTTCTGCCTCGTCTTCGTCACCGCAGCTCTGCGCCCCTCTTTCTCCGCATGCGCTCCGCCCCTCTCTTTCTCCGCATGCCTCCTCTGCTCCCCTCTCTCTCGATGCGCTGCTGTGCTCCTCTCCCTTGCTACTCCCCTTCCAGATCTACAGCTGCTGTCATTCCTTTCCAGATCGAGTAGATGGTGGCGGAGTCACAGAGGACGCCAAGGAGGTGGCAGAATCGAGCAGAGGACGGCAAGGAGATGGCGGAATCGAGCAGAGGATGGCAAGGAGATGGCAGAATCGAGCGGAATCGAGTGGGTGTCAGCTTGAGCATAAGGCGATAAGGCGCCGCCTTACCCCTAAGGCGAGCCTTGAGCGCCCCAACGCTTAAACGTCGCTTAAGTGACGATTAGGCGACGCCTTGAAAACACTGTTGGGGTGTATGAGTTTGTCTCTAGATAGAAACAATAGTCGATATAATGATGTGACTTTGACCGCAGAAAACAAGTGATTGGTATTATTCACTAGCATTAAAAATTATGCATGCACTTTTCCTAGAAAAGCTGATCGCCGAAAACACCTCTCATCTTTGTTGACTTTGCTTGAACAGGTGACCATGAAAACTGTGTTATTGAAAATCCTTTGTCAAACTACCTTAGTTCAAGCATTATGTAGACAAGTATGAATCCGTATGTCCTAGGGTAATCTAGCATTGCATCACATATTCCATTTTTTGGGTGATAATTATGAAGCCCATAACCTTCTTCTGAACCTATATAATATACAGACTAATAAACGAGCAGTATATGGTTTTCTCTGACTTGTGAGAGATTTTTTTTTCCTTTCTAGAATACTCACGGGTTTGCTCCATTTGGATGGAGCAGAAAGCAACATCAGTATAGCCGTATAGCTGCCTGGGATTTTTGTTTTTATTTTGACCGAAAATACTAGATGGTTAAATTTTCTGCCTTCTTAAGCTTGAAACTTGTTTATACATACTTTTTTTTTTATTTTGACCGAAAATACTAAATGGTTTAGCTCTGGATCGGATAAAGCAACGCAGCTGCTCTGCTTGTGGCGAATGAGCCGAGGACCGCTACGAATGGGGGCAGCAGACAGAGATGAGGGATTGGAGGTGGGGTGATTTTAAAGCAGAATATACCGGCACAATACCGGCACCTCTGGCACAGCACCGAAGACGACGACCTGTGACCGTGACCGTGGGTCAGTCGTCGCTCATCTTAGCACACAGGACAGGAACAGAACCTACGGAGGGAGTAGTACACATCACTCTGCTCCTGTGAATCGAAGCAGCATACTACGAGTAGCTTTTTGATGATTCGACAACGGGCGGGTACACACATGACCAGCTCACTAGCCGGTCTGGCCCGTCTTTGATGCCATCCACATCTAATCCACCGCTGACTGACTTGTCGATGGCCCTCTACGTTTGCCGACCTTGCATCCAAAAGGCTGCACGAATAAGTCTAGAAATTAAGCATCTAAAATTTTGTCAGCGGCTTTTTCCAACATACAGACGCTCACGTTTCATAGGCTGTTCATACACAGGAACAAAGTATCACAGACATACCGAACGAATAAACAAATGAGACCACACCAGCAAGCAGAACACCGTCCCCTACGTAGGTGCTCAACAAAGCAAAGTCTAGCTATCACAAATAAGTTATTATGCACTACATACCTCCATTTTTTAAACCAAAAAGTCTACGTAACCCCCTCAACTATTGAGGGTAGACTACTTTACCCCCTAAACTATGAAACTGGATTTTCTACCCCTTAAACTATCAACTGGTTAAATAAATCCTTAGACGATTTTGGATGGTGGTTTTATCTTTTTTATTTATTTCACGAATCTCTAAAAAATCATAGTAAATCCAAGAAAAAATATAAAATAAAAAATCCAATTTTTTTGAACTCCACATGATTAGATCTACGTAATAAATATATAAGGAAGAAGTCTAAATACCCCTGAGGTATCAGTGTCGGTGAACATAATACCCCCAACTCTAAAACCGTCTGTTTAGCCCTCTAAAGTTTGGTTCTCGGTCTAAATAACCCCCTGGGGCGGTTTTGGTGGGTGGTTTTGCCTACCTGGCTGGTTTGTTGTTGCTATTTTGCCAACGTGGCAAGTGGGGCCTTGCTGTATGACCGTGGACCAAATAATCCCGTCCCCTCTCTCGCCCTCTCCGCTCGCCATAGGCCTACGGAATTTACAGCGCAGCACCAACCTGGCCACTATGGAGCGCGACCCAGGCCTAGGGCAGCTATACGGGCGGGCATGACGCGGCGCTCTTCATGGGGTGCGCCACGGCGCCATCCGCCATACCTGTACACAGCCGCTCGGCACTCGCCATTGCCGCCCGTGGCCATGGATGACCACGCAGAGCTCGCTCCTACCGGCGCTCTTGCTCCTCCGCGCGTTCTCCTCGCTCAAAGCCCCTCCCTAGACCCAGCGCAAGCCTGGAGGTACTTTGTTGCCGCCGCTTGCCGCTGTTGCTGTTGCCTTCACCGTCGTAGTCGCGTCCGCCGCAGGTACCGCGCGGCCAGGCCGCCGCGGCCAGTCGCGGACCAAGCCGGGAAGCCCGCAGTCGTGCACGGGTTCCTGGTTGGGCGCACGGCCTCGCCGTTGCCACCACCGGCGACCTCGTTGCCTGAATCCGCCGGCCCCTCCGTCCCGTGAAAAGGAAGAAGAAGAAGGGTGAAAACACAATTTTATTTCTCTTTTAGGGTCCTGTTGCAAGATCGCCAGAGAGAGGGATCTTTCATAACAGGGCTCAGAGAATTAGAGAAAAGTGCAGGGGGTCCAAGATCACCGCGACGGCGACCGCACGATGACGCCTCGTGGCGACGGCGTGTATGGGTACAGGTTATGCGGCGGAGGAGGATCGTCCAGCACGTACGAAACGATCCATCATCCATCACACGGAGCAAGGTACGCGAACCAGGAACTGGCGTGAGACCGGAGCTGAAGAGCGTGCCGCGGTAGACCACGTTGGGCCGCCGCCGCACAGCCCCATGAGACCTGGGTCTGCGGCGGCAAGCGCGTGTGTCGTGGCCGTCCTCCACGACGTCGTGGCTGGTTCATGGACGAGGAGCACGGGTAAGAGAGCGCAGAAGCACGCGGGGGAGGACGAGGACTCGCAACGACCTTGTGCCTCTGCGCGTGCGGCGAGGATCCGGAGCATGGTATCGAGCACAGTGTTGCACGTCGCGAGGAGGGCCTTCACGAGCTGCCGCTCATCACTCGCGAAGAAGCATGGTGCCCATGGTCGTCGGTGCAGATGCCAATAGGCGCGGGATCGAGCGGGGGACGCGTGCTAGTGGTGGGAAAGGACGGCCGCGGTCTCGGCGTGGCCGCGTGGGCAAGCCTTGGACGCTCCTCCTCCTCCCCCCTTGAAAGGTCGAGATGGCGGACTAGAGGAGGGTGAATAGTCCTTTCTAAAACTTATTGCGTCGGCCAACCGAAACAAATACGGAATTAAAACTATCGGTCTAGCGAAGACTTCACCCCTCTAACTATAACTCTAGACGCACCATGTAAAAGATCCTAAACAAGAAAGCAAGTGCCAATCTAGCTCGGGCTCTCCTAATCAATTCTAGTTTGCAAGGTCACACAAACCTAAGCAACTAGTATTCTAGCAAACAAGGGAGCACCTACACAATTCTAATGAGCAAAAGCACAAAGCCAACCTAAACTCACTAGATGCTCAAGGACAAGGTTATACAAACCGAACCCAAGAGCTCAACCTTACTTAACTATACAAGCCAAGCAAAGCAACTAATTAGACTATACAAGCTAATTAGCCACACAAGAGATACTTCTAAGCTACACAAGCTAGAAGGCAACTAGATAGCTACACAAGCCAACTATTGCAAGAGCAACAACATAAGCACAAAATATATTAATGTAAATACAAGCTTGTGAAAGAAGATGCAAACCACTGTGAAGTGTGGAACAAGATGACGCGGCAATTTTTCACCAGGTTCACTTGGTTGCCACCAAGCTACATCCTGTTGTGGCGATACACCCACTTGGATGTTCACTCGCTAAATGGCATCACCTAGCCAAACCCACAGCCTCGGGTGTGATGAAGCCAACACAAGATGGGGATCCTCCAAGCCACGAGCTCAACTAGAGTAGCCAATTTGCGACTCCCGCGAGGAAGGCTCAAGAACCCCTCAGAATCTCTTCTCCGGAGCACCGCACAATCTCCTTGCGTGCTTCGACGGAGTCTCTTGCCACCAAGCCGTCTAGTAGGTGGAAACCTCCAAGAGTAACAAGCACACCGGCTTGCAACACGAACACGTAGTGCCACTCGATGCAATCTCTCAATGCAACGCACTAGAATCGCTCTCTCACTCGATTGGATGAACACTATCAAGCATGAGTGAGTTAGAGGGCTCCAAGCACTCTCCAAGCCTGGACACTAAGTCCCCAAGGTGCTCAACACCCACAAATGGCCGGCCACCCCTCTATTTATAAGCCCCACTCAAAATAGAGCCGTTAGGTTCAAATTTTGGGCTAAAAATGGCCTACCGGAACTTCCGACGGAGCCCCACCGGAACTTCAGGTTAATACAAATATAGCCGTTGTACGCGAAGTCAACCCAGATCTGGCCTACCAGAATTTCCGGTCACCTGACCGGAACTTTCGGCCATCCACTGGAACTTTCGCTCGAGAACCGGAAGTAAATCGGGGCGCGCAGTTGCTCGAACTGGGCTGACCGGAACTTCCGGTCCAGGCCCATTGGAACTTCCGCTGGTCTAGTACCACCCCGTATTAAAACAGGCATATCTCTTAGCTTCGAACTCCGTTTTCGATGATCTTAGACTCTATGAAAAGCTTATTCAGAGGGCTACACAACCATGTATCCCTCTTGATCCAAAGCACAATGGATCAAAGTAGTTTTCCAATCAATGACCATCATTTCTCTTTTTTAAGCACATGAGTTCTCTGAAACATCTCCAACTCCTTCTCCTTTGCAAATGTGCCAACACCACCAAGTGTACATCACCATGTGTAAGTGTGTTAGCATTTTCATAATCATTTTCAAAGGATTTTTCACTTACTCTCACAATGCCACTCGATCCTAGCATGTCACAAAGTTAGATCGCTCAAGTGGCACTAGATGACCAATATGCAAATAAGTTTGCCCCTCTTGATAGTATGGCTATCAATCATAAACCCGGTCATCAACTTCTCTACACACCTCATGACCGATGAAATAAAATGTCCTAGGTTATACCTTTGCCTTGCACATTTCCATTTCCACCGTCTTCTTCCAATGTGCCAATGCAACACATGCACCGACATAATCATGAAATGATATGATCCACTTTATATCATCATGCAACCTTCTTGGTCCATCGATCTTGACCTCACTTTCTCTTCACCGTCTCATGGTCCATCGGCGCCAAGTCTTGCTCAAGCTTCACCGTCTCATGGTCTATCGCTTCAAAACCTTGACTTGCCCTTCACACATCCACCGGTCCATCGAGCCAAGCCTAATTTTGATCTTCTCCATCTCGGTCACATGACTCCATGCCATGTCACATAAACAATTGAGCTCCTCCATTGCACATTCACCTAATGGACTAATTCCCTGTGTATTCTCAATTTAACATATTAGTCCATCCTAAAGTTGTCACTCAATTGCCAAAATCACATAGGGACCTTTCACCCGTCCTCTCGCTGGCTGTTGTGGCCACCGTCGCGCGGCGGACCCACGATGCCCGTCGCCCGCCTTCCTCCCGGTCCACGCAGTAAGGCCACCGGGGCTGTGGTTTGCCACGCTGGGACGCTAGGTAGGCAAAAACCCAACAAAACAGCCCCAGGGGGTTATTTAGACCGAGAACCAAACTTTAGAGGGTCAAACAGACGGTTTTGTAGTTAGGGGTATTATGTTCACCGACGCTGATACTTCGATGGGGTATTTAGACTTTTTCCAAATATATATTATGGTAGGCTTTAGTACAAAGTTTTTTTCTGTAGAATTAGATCTATATTTTTTAATTAATTATAATAAATTTTATACTACAGCATACCATAATATATGTTCACTTTGTAGATCTAATCATAGAAGTCCAACAAAATTAGATTTTTTATTTTATAATTTTTCTATAATTTACTATGATTTTTCAAAGACTCAGCGAAAATAAATAAAAAAGACAAAACCACCATCATTGTACCATTCAAAACCGCCTGGGGTTATTTGAATTGTTTTGGATAATTCATGGGATAGAAAATCCGGTTTCATAGTTTGGGGGGGATGAAGTAGTCCACCCTCAATAGTTGAGGGGGGTTATGTATACTTTTTCCAATTTTTAAATATTCGTTATCTCCATAAGTCGACTTTTGATATGTTAGTTAACCCCATTCGTTTTATTAAAAACACTCACGAAGTTAATTTGAAAAGGCGAGGCTTGACCATAGACAGAAAATGTGTCGTCTGCAATCGGCTCGACGAGGATGGTGCTCATCTTTTCTTTAAATGCAAAACAATGGAGAAGGTTTGGAACCATCTTGGCCTAGGACAAGAACGGGACCTGCTAGTTTCTAAGATGTCGGCCAGAGAAGTGATAGAGCAAATCATGGCTATAAAGGATGATCTGAAAACAAAATGTTGTATTGCACTATGGACGTGCTGGACAGAACGAAATAGGATCAGGGAAGGTGAGCAGCGCCGGACCCGATCTATTTAGCGCAAAGCATTCAAGCGACCTCTGAAGAATGGCGAAAACAGGAGAGACAACCAGTGCAAACTGTCAGTACCAGATTACAGAACTGGATTAGGCCAGATGGGGATGCTGTGAAGGTGAAATGCGATGGTGCTTATTACCCAAGCATGCACAGGCGATGGTGGTTGGGGGTGTGTTCTGAGGGATGCGTCGGGAGATGTTGTCACAGCTCTCCGGGGAAGGATACAAGCGATGCTGAATCCTCTCCACAGTGAACTTATTGCTTGCATCCAGGGTGTACAAGCAGCAGTGACGGCCGGCGTTGGTCATGTGATTGAAACAGATGCGACGGAGGTCGTGCAAGCGGTTTACTCCAATGCTGCTGATCTAAGTATGCTTTTTAATCTCATTGAGGAGCTGCGCAGTCTCCTAACTTGGAATTTCATTTCGTGGAAGGTCCAACAGCGACCTCGTTCTTGTAATAGGGTAGCTCACGAATTGGCTATTCTAGGTAGTTTATGCGATCCGAATGATGAACCAAATGTGGTTGTTATCCCGGCACATATTTAATCTGTAATTGCTGATGATTCAGTTTTGTCTGAGTAATGGAAATCTATATTTCCCTTAAAAAACACTCACGTAGTTATTATTTGTGTTTTTCATTACTTGTTTTACCATTAAAAGTACTTTGAGCATAACTCATGTTTTTGTACATTTATAAATGGTTCAATATCGTGTCAAAAGTCAGCAGCGATAAACATTAAAAAACGGGGGTACTATATGATACTATTAATTATAAATTAGCTAGCACAAGTCTCCTTCATACAAGATGATAAGAGGGAGAGAGATTGAAATTTCTATGGAGAATGGGCAAATCATAACTATCTATATGATGGAGAGGCAAGGACTAACCTAACGCCTAGCCCTATCTCTAGCTCTTCAATCCCTAAACTAGCGCTACGGCATAGACCGACGCACCTTCGAGTCGACAATGCTCTTGTCAGTCAGCTTGGTGATGAAGATCGTTCAAGAGGCCAACGAATGGTTGGGTGCCGGTTTCGGTGCCATGTCTGTCTTCATGGCACAGCTCGCCTAGCGCCTATCGTGGTTTCCTGTGTTTGTCACAAAATTTGCTTTACGTATAGTACAACCGATGTAATCTTTGTAGGCGGCTAGTGCTTGGCATCTCGCCGAAACTATGCTCCTTGTAAGAACTCTAATTTCCGACACCACTCCCCCCCCCTCGCGTCTCTCACCGGAGGCGACTCGGGGGCTCCCTTCCTACCACCGCCGAACCCCCCTCTCCTCGCCGGCCCCAACCGCTGCCGCCATGCCTCTCCGGCTGGATCTGGCGCTCACCGTGGCCGGGACGGGTGGTGGCCTCCTAGGATTTCAGTCCCCAGCCCCACTCGACACTGGTGCCACCTCGTCGGTCCAGATTCGGGGCCTCCGCGCCCGGATCCGGGGGCTCGGCGTGGCGCGCCAGCACGACGCCTGGCCAGGTGCGCGGCCGGCGCGGCTTGTGGCCATGTGCGCGGTCAAGCCAAGCGTGCGAGCTGGCGCGGCGCTCGGCCAAGCTCATGGTCAAGCGACACGGATGGCGTAGCGTTTGGCCAGGCGAGCGGCCAGCACACGTGGTGGCTCCCGAAGCTTGTCCTTCTAGCTTTGATGCATGGCCAGCTGCCACACAGGACCCCCGTGTCTGCTGTCACGTGGCCGGCATGGGTGAACAGACCCTGGCCGCGCCATGGTGGCTTCGGCATCTGCTGGGGCTGCTGCTGCTTGGCGGCCGGTCCTTCGTACTGCGGATGGCCTGCTCCGATCTTCAGATTCGGGGTGAAAACCCCACCTGGTTCCGCCGGGACAGCGACGGTGGCACAACTGCGCCACTTGCCTTCTTGGAGGCGTCGTCGAGTTGCTATTGATCAAGCAGGATACGGGCGAAAGACCTTATGTTGCTCTCCCTAGAGATGTCGGCGTCCGCATACGTCGAAGCCCTTCCTGAAGGCAGCGCTGGAGCAATTCTGCAGTCCATCTCCCATGGTTGTCGCCCTAGAAACCAGTGCTATGCCTGCCGGTGCTTCATCTCCTCTTCGCTTTGGTGTGTCCAACTCAGGTGTTGGTGTCGCCGTAGCAGTTTGCAGTGACTTCCTGGTCACTGGCGGTTCGACGTCTTCTTTGCGGTGGCTACCTAGTTACCGATGGTTTACCTCGCGACTACCTGGTCGCTGGAGGTCTACCTCGCGACTGCCTGATCGCTGGAGGTTCGAGTACGACGTCTCCTTCGCAGTGCCTACCTGGTCATTGGCGGTTTCAGCTCGCGACTACCTGATCGCTTGAAGTCCTGGTGGATGCTTTGCCACCACGGCTGGACCCCTCGACTGGCAACCTTTGCGCGGATGTATCTCTTGCCGCAGGCATATTTTAGTTGGTAGTTGGTTGGTGTCAGAGATGGTGACCTCCCCCCTCTCTCTTGTTTTCTTGTTGTCTGTTCGTGTTGGGATTTCGTCGATAATGTCGGGACTACTTGCGAATCCCTTATATTAGCTATGTGTAGGTCTATTGACCATTTCTTCTGCTTAATGAAATAGGGGCTATATGCCTTAGTCTAAAAAAAGAACTCTAATTTCTCTTAATGAAATATGTGCAAAGCACGTTCTCGAAAAAAGATTTTGCTAGAAATTTCGAGAGTGATATTTTTTCAAACCATTTTTGATAGACTAATAATTGACATATTTTTTAGGCAAATATTTGACATGTTTATGTACGAAACTGAGGATGTTGGATTGGGGGCAGTTAACTAGCCATATATGAGACGCTCAGGCCGACCACTGAGAACTTTTCTTCAGTCTCTCAGCCAATCCCAATTGGACAACGAATGGTAAGAGCCGGCCATCTGCATGCAAGCTTTGGTATAAAAGAGCCATACAGCAGCTAGCTAGCAAGAGCCTCCCACCAAATCGGCAAACTCGGTGGCTCTTGTTACTAAAACAGAAGAATCTTTGAGACAGGCCACCACCCCTCTCTCCTTTGGTACCATCATCTCCTAGACTAGATGGTGAGCTAACACCACCACCACCAGCCCCAGCAAGTGAAAGGAGGAGCGAGGAGAGGTGCCGGCAAGAGAAGTGGATTAGCTGCAACAACAAGAGGAACGAAGAGATCCAGGTGAGAAAAAAGGTGCTTCGTTCTTGTATGCCTCACCATTACAGCATGCTGCATGCCACTACATATTGTAGAGCACAAAATACATAAGCCTCAAGGAATAACAGGTTAGTGTCAGGCTAGCTATCTGGCATGGGTTATAATATAATGGCATAGCATCAATGAATTATCTCAACGAATTATGGAAGGACCACGACGCAAGGATCCATGTTTAAGCCACCAGTTTGGAATAGAATCAGGATATTTATATTCAAGCCTCGGAAGCACATTTGGTGGTGTAGACAGACCCACATTTGTGTACGTAGAGTTGTGGGATATTTGCGAATTTTTATTCTTATTAGTACAGAGTAGAGATAGAGACACATCAGCTAGTTTAGCAGAAGGAATTGATGGTACACGTGAGCCGCCGACCAGGCCCAATACATATGTTTAAAAATAGATGTCTTAGAAATTAGAGTTTTGGAGCAGCAAGTCGAATTTCATATATTTTCACTTACGCACTTTATAAGAAGATGATTATTGTAGATGCATTAATTTTGTAAGTGAAGCTTAATGTGTATACAAACTACTCACTGTTGATATTTCTTCGCTTGGACTAGGAATGAAGTTTAAATATCTTCTACCTTAAGCACGGATCACTTACTAAGATTGTGGGAGATTTGGTATCCTGTGAATCTTGGAAATGCCGCTCCGAAATCGCAGCCATAGGGCTACCAGGTATGTGCTAAAAAGTAGTGTTGAGTTTGAGGACCTGTGTGACACTGCCATAAAATTAAGTTCTATTCTAGGACTCAAAAAACAAAATTAGGGAGTTGTGGATTAAGATGACACCGTCATATAAGTTTAGGGACCTATAAATAAAAATTCGGAGTTAGAGACCCATATGACACAATCATATAAGTTTAGGGACCGTCAATGAACTATTTGTTTTGTTATTGTTCATTTGTATCTTTGCATTCTAGGATTACTGTGAGTCCTTTGTATGTGTTCTGGCCTTTCTTTGGAGGTACCTTCCTCTTAATGAAATACGAGTAAAAGATCCGATGACGAAAAAAGAAAATGAACTACTTTTGTGGTAGGGTGCTTGTACCGGTCAGCTTGGCGAAGTTTTGTCAAGTTGCCTGCAATGACATCTTTTCTCTTCTTTTCTTCTTTGATGCAGAATCTAGCTCTAGTAGCATAAAAATGAATGAATCCTTGTGTTGCCTGCCACGAATTAATTTTTTTTGTGTGTGTTTGGGTGAATCCTTGTGCCGATCGATCAGCTTGGCGGATGTTGAGCAGCTGCTGAACGAATGGGAGATTCAGTGCCTGATACTCCTAAGCTTTGCCCTGCAAGTCTTCCTCTTCTTGGCCGCCGGCATCCGGAGGCGCAACTCGTCGCGCGTCGTCGGCGTACTCATATGGCTGGCCTACCTGTCTGCCGACTCCGTGGCCATATTCGTGCTGGGCCACCTGGCGGTCCACGCGGGCGGGCCCAGCCACCAGCTCGTCTTCCTCTGGGCGCCGTTCGTGCTCCTCCACCTGGGCGGGCAGGACACCATCACGGCCTTCTCCATGCAGGACAACGAGCTGTGGCGACGCCACCTGCTGACCTTCGCCCAGCAGGCAGCCCTGGCCGTCTACGTCGTAACCAAGTCACCTTGGCCGGACCGCCGGCTTCTCGCCACCGTGATGCTCATGTTCCTCTCCGGCTGTATCAAGTACGCCGAGCGCACCGTCTGCCTCGCCGCGGCCAGGCCGGACCGCCTCATGGACGATTTCCTCGGCGGCTTCCAAGACAGAATCAGCTCTATCAAGGAGATGCAGACCATCGCCAGGGAAGGCGGCGGTCTCGGGTCGTCGACGTCGCGCTACCTCGGCAGCCGTGCCTTCGCCAAGATCTCGCTAAACCCCGCCATGGACGTCATGTCCACGGACATCCTGCCCAGCTACGACTGGTCCGTCTCCCGCGACATCTTCGCCGACCTCCACTCCAAGGTCAGCCGGCTCGATCATCCAAGGAAGGAGGACTACTTCCGGCAGACCTACAGGTTCGCCGAGCAGAAGCTCTTCGTCTGCTACCAGCGGCTCTACACCAAGGCCCTGTTCCGGCTGTCCCCGCTAGGGGCGTTCCTCCACCTCGTCACCTTCCTCTCGACCTCCGCCGCCACGGTGCTTTTCTACGCCGCCGTGAGTGGCGGTAACCAAGCCGGCCGGAAGACCACATCCTACTACAGCTCGATCGACGTCTTCGTGACCTACGTGCTGCTCGCGGGCGCCGTGACGCTGGAGGCGTCGGCTTTCATCCTGTCCATGTTCACTCGCCAAGACCTCTGGCGGCACCCGGTGCTCTGCTCCTGCGTCCGCAACCACCGCATCATCAAGTTCGTCTTCTTCCTGACCTGCGGCAACTGCGCCGCCATGCTGAGGAGGTGGCGGCCGCCGCGGCACTGGTCGCAGAAGCTGGCGCAGTACAGCGTCATCGGGCGATGCGCCCAGGAGCAGGCTTCCGGCTGCGTGTCCCTGATGCCCCGATGCATGGCTAAGCGCCTCGCGCCCGCGGCGGCCAAGCCCGTCCCCATCACCGACGGCCTCAAGTTCTTCATCATCGAGAAGCTGCTCGACGGCGACGCCATGTTAACGGACGACTCGGACTTCACCGGCTCCCGCGGCGAGCTGGCGCTGAACAAGTGGATGGCGAGCCTAGAGGTCCTTGCTGGGACCGAGGCTGTCCTGCGCCAGAGCCTAAAGGACGTCGACTTCCCCACCAGCGTGCTCCTCTGGCACATCGCCACCGACGTATGCTTCTTCCGGGCCAGCGACGGCGGCAGCGGCGGCGAGGAGAAGAAGAAGATCATCAGCAGGCAGCTGTCGAATTACATCATGTACCTCGTCTACAAGTGCGGCGTGCTGCGCACCAGTGGCTCCCAGTTCCTGCTCCTCAAGGCACACGACGAGGCCCTCCGTCTCATCAAACAGCACGGCGGCGGAGACACTGATGCACCGCGGGAGGGGACGACGGGCCGTCATCGGCGCGAGCACGAGGCCATGGAACGTCTGCTGAGATCGGGCCTGCTGGAGCGCGGCTTCCAAGAGCTCGCTGCTGCGGCGGACCCGGCGCCACTCAACACCGGCGCCGGTGGCGCCATCGAGGTTCTCAGCGACGCGGTTCTGCCGCGCGCCTTCAGGGTGGCGGCGGCGCTGGACAGCGTCCGGGACCTGCAGGGGGGTCAGGCGGCCGCCACCAGCCAATGGGACTTGATCGCCGCCGTGTGGCTGGAGATGCTCTACTACGTCGGCACCCGGTGTGGCACAGCCTTCCACCGCCAGCATCTCAGCACCGGCGGCGAGCTCGTCACGCACGTCCTCGTCCTCATGTACATCGTAGGGCCCCTCGGCTACCACCCTGACATGCTTAAGAGAAATTCCGACCGTGGTTCGTACTAGATTGTATTCGGCATTTTTTTTTTAAAAAAATGTCAAGGTTAATCGGTGCGTGTTGTGTGTAAGTGATTTGTCGTGATGATGAATATGACTAGCACCACGTGACTATTTTGAATCTTTTAATGGAACATACAATGTGACCACTCATCACGTACTCATTTTTATGTGGGTTATTATATCCCATCGTATAGGCAAGGCCGGTCCGTTTGGTAGGGCTCCGGCACCTCAAAAACAGCTCCAGTTCCAGCTTTGCTGAAGGAGCATCTTCTCTTAGGGAGCTGGAAACATTTTTGCAGACCGTGCGGCAAAACAGCTTCTCGAGATAGCCAAAGAGTAGAATTTCCATAATACCTTAGATGATCATCTTGAAAGTTTAAAGACCTGAATGACACATCGTCTGTCATGTTTAGAGACCCACATATGTCACTTTAGAAGTTCACGGACCTAGATGACGCCGTCGGCCAATTTTAGGGACCAGCGGTGAATTTTTCCTCCTGACTCAATAACCTACACATCTCATGGGGCATGGCCATATATAGTCTTTTTCTTTTTTTTTTTGTGAAAAGGAACCTTATAACCAATCAAGTAGTATATATCATTACAAGCCAAGGATAGAACAAAGTCAGGAAAAGAAGAAAAAAAGACATATATATCATTACAAGCCAAGGATAGAACAAAGTCAGGAAAAGAAGAAAAAAAGACATGAGTACAACCCGACCTAAGAGCGAAATGAGCAAGCTCATGAGCTACATTATTCTGACATCTACTAATCTTAACCACTTGCAAACTACAAAGCTCCACCATTACGACCTGAGCTTTAGGACATCAGCTTTCAGCTTATCAGCAATTACCGCACAGTCCTGTTCCAATTCTTTATTCGAAATAACTTGAATGTGTAAGTCGTGTCTACTTGAAACCAAGTGGGCCACCAACTCCACTGTCAAGAACAAGAGAACAGTAAAGGACCATATATGCTTAGAGAATGACATATATAATTACAAATGTCGGATTGCATTGGGCGCCATACTTGTGAAGAATCACAATGCTTGAAAATGTGTTTGCATGCTTGGACCAGGAGTTCGTTCGTTCACAAGAACGACAGGAAACCAGGAATCATATGGTGGCGGGCCACGCGCACCGCTTACGCCAGAACATGCTCGACGCCATTAGATAAACCAGAAGAAACAAACTAGAGTGACGAGTCATATGCTCACAGTGATATATGCTTTGACTAGGCCTTCGTCGATTAGAACAAAAATCAGTGAGAAATCATATACTCACCGACATCGAGTTAAATTCACACGCAGGCCCGCCTTTATTTGTCGACGAGAATATATAGGAAACCAGTGAGAAATCATCAGCGTCGAGCTGATTTCACACAGCGTGCAGCGGGCAGTTCCGGCATATACTTGGACGGGTCATTGGCCACATGGATTGGTGGCGGCATTATGGTTCGAATAGGAGGTGGGCTGATATCCCTACGCTACCGGAAAATCGTTCCTTGTCGAGTGTTTTTTTTCCGAGTGTTTTTTATTAGCAGAAGAAACATTCGACAAAAAAAAGGCACTCAGCAAATAGGCTTCTTTGCCGAGTGCCAGGAAAAAAACTCGGCAAAGAAGGTATTGGCCGAGTGACTTTCCTTGGCACTCGGCAAAGAAGGTCTTTGCCGAGCGTCAAAAAAAGCACTCGGCAAAGAAAATTTTCAAATCGATTTTTGAAGCCCTAAACGAATTCAAATGAAAAAATTTTCAACTACGAAGTTGTTTAACTCATCAAGGTCTATAAAGTTTATTTTTGGTCATTTCTTCATTTGACAAAGTGAATGTAAATTTTGTTCACAAATCTTTAAAGGTCTCTCGAATATTTATGAAATTACGAGAGGAGATATAAGGTTTGTGAATTATTGTTAGAACCACCACTTCGAATGATCAAATAACGAATCATCCAAAATAAAATTTATAAATCTTGAGAAGTTATGAAATACTGTAGTTGAAAACTTTTTCATTTGAGTTCACCTTTGCCATGTTAAACTATGTTTGAATTTTAAAAATTCAAAATATAATTTTTTTAAATGACCTCGGATGGAAAAATACCCAAAATAGGTTCATAGATCTCAAAAAGTTATAAAAGGTTGTAGTTGACAACTTTTTCATTTGAGTCCATCTTGTCATGCTAAACCTATATTTAAATTTTTTAAATTTGAAATTCAAATTTTGTAAACGACCTCAGATGAAAAAACTTCCTAAATAAAAAATGTAGATCTCAAAAAGTTATAAAATTTTGTAGTTGACAACTTTTTAATTTGTATTTGTTTGGAGCATCAAAAAAGTAATTTACACTCGGTTTGATATAATATGTGGGGAACTAAGACTACTTATAGACACGTGTGATGGTGTATTACAGTGGTTAAGGTAGAAACTGCGCGAGAGAGAGGTCAAGTTCGAATCCCCATCGCCGCAAAGTGTACAAAAATCCTAGGTGCTGGTGAGGGCTGGTCAGTGGGTCCCTCCCCTAATTAATTTTTTTATTATTTTCGGGTTTTTTATTTTTTTTCTTTGCCGAGTGCTCGACACGTGGCGCTCGACAAAGAAGTCTTTACCGACGTCTTCTTTATCGACTGGTCTTTGCCAAGTACAAATAAGGCTTTGCCGAGTGCTTTCAGCACTCGACAGAGTTCCAGAATCCGGTAGTCCTAGTTCTCACCAGCAAAGTCGGAGAAAGCTTTGTCCAAGCACGTACACCTCTCATGTCGCCACTATACTTGGCTAGGCTATGTGCATTGACTGTGCCATGTCTGTGAATTCAGATCGAAGATATATAGCAAGCATATGATTTCTCACTGGTTTTCTATCCTGGCCTGGTCCAAAGGATATGTCGCTGTCGAGCATATGATTCTTTGCTGGCCTCTTCTTTTTGTGAAGTGCAAGCATAAAATTGGTGTCAAGCATTGCTAGTGAGCATATGATTCCACATTGGTTTCCTCTTCTCATCGGGGAAAGGGAGGGCCTTATCCAATCATAAACTGCCATGGCCGTGCTCTTTGCATTGTATGAATTCAGCTCGATGCCAACCAGCATTTATATGTGCATTTTCATTAGCTTCCTATTCTGGTCGGTGCCCCCCCCCCCCCCACCCCCAAACCGTACCCACCACACTGTTGATTCGCTTTATGCCACCTCTGTTATAGGGTCAACAAAGACGAATCACGAGTGGTTGCCAGCAACAGAGACCTCAGCAATTAATGCAATCAATAAACATTACTATCAACTATCAAGCAACGACTCAACAATTTGTTCCTGGATCTTAAAATAAAAGCAGTAACTCCATATCATTGTTCCGATAAGTAAATCCGTATTACTATCTAATTGCAATTATATTTGTTCATATGGATAATATATCATCATGCTAAAATTGCGTGATAACTAATATTACGATTCTAAATTATGTGTTCTATACACTCACAAATAGTAATGCACAAACCTCGACACAAATTCAAAAATACCAAGATTTTTCTTCTCGGACAAGTAAAAGGTTTGCGCATCTTTCTATTAAGGTAAAAAAAATATTCAATATAACACGTCTAAGCGGTGCCTTAGTAAATCAATAAGTTAGATATGAACGCTCAGACCCATCCTAAACACTCAGGCGCCTTTGTGTTTCTAGGAAACCCATCCAACTACTGTTGTTCGTGAAGGTCATAAGCTAGCTATCATCAATTCACATCATACACAAAGTTTCGTACTATAAAACGAAGCATCAAATCTAATATATTATTGACAGAAATGGGACAGATCCCTTTCTAGTTTACATGGAAAATTACGTAACAAATAATACGACACACGATTATATATATACTAGGAGCATACCTCGAGCGTTGTTGCGGGAACTATTAATTTGAAATGAGATTAAACTCTTTATGCAATTCTTAGGAAGAGATTGACTATTAGAGACTAATATTAGTGGATAACTTGGCACACTAATGTCGATAGCTAATAGAATGTTTAGTGAATGATGTGTCTAGCTGACGTGAATATCATAATTATTTGTATTAGTGAACTTTAATTGAACGTGTTAGTGGGTTGCTAAGGTGGACAACTTGCATGTCGAGAGAAATAATTAGTGGGATTTATCTTCACTAGTAACAATTCACGTGCGGCATGCACGTGTCTATAAAAAGGTTTGTTCATAAAGGAGGAATTATAGTGAAAATTTGAGAATAATAATACACATTTAAGAAAATTTATATAATAGATAACAAGGATTTAGATAGAAATAAAAATGTGTATTTTCCGTAGGAGTTGGATGCTCAATTCATATAATGGATGGGCGATGACAAAAACAAATTTGTGTATTTACAACAAGAAGAGTTGATTGCTAAGCACCAACACCGTAATTACAGTTATATCAAAATCCAATCCACAACTAAAATGGTAACTTTCTTTCACAAGAATTGTCATTTACCTTATGGTATGCTTCAAGATTTCAAAAGATTTGGTTCAAAAAGAAAAGATTTCAAAAGATAGAATTGTCAATTATATACAAGGCCTATGTAGCAACCAGCATAACACACCGTCGCCTTTTTTCAATCACCGGAGATCTATTGGATAATAAATAGGAATATTCCTATCCGTAGCTACTTGAATAATTGTAGTACTATCCTTAACTGCATTTCTTTCTATGGATTGAGAGGGCACTGTCATTCCAAGGCCGTTCATTACTTGAGATGATAATTTTCCAACAAAGAACAACCCATTATCACACACAGAGAGGTTAACATCTGAGTAGCAGGTGCTTTTCTCAAGAAGTTACTGCCTCCAATCTGCAACAACCAGAAGCAGTCAGAAATAAAGAATCCTGGCAATAGGGAGCGATTGCACGATTTTAGCTCTAAAAGGTACCTGGTAGTGATATATGGATCCTCTAGTTGGACATGCTCCATATGGAGCACACGTCGCTAGGAATTTTTTTTTTAATTGCCATTAATCATCTACTATAATCAGTAATCACTTATTTTCAGGTAAATAAATCTCCAGCTTAACTGAAATTGGCAGCACATAATATTTACCTATTATCCACCCATGAGCTTAGGATTATTAGCATATGTATTATGCTATAGTGCCTAAAGTCTCATTCGCTCACTAAAAGGAAAACAACACCAGCATACACTACTACTGGCTAATTGGGTAATTCTCAGAGCCTCAGGGAAATTCTGCTCTATAAGTACACAGTGGGGGTCGCACATTAGTAGTACTTGTTGTCTAACTCCAGAGACTTGATATGTGAAGGATAAGAAAACGAAAATTTGGTTGCTCTTAATAAGTCATTCATCCCCTAGTAGTTCTAGAGCACAGAGGGTATTTTAGCATTTAATATGGAGGAAGAGAACAGCCTGAATTAGCATACTTTGCAAACATTGATAGAATACTGGAAGTGAAGCTGCAACATATTTCATTAGAAAACAACTCTCCTGAAAAGTATGACATTATAAATGAGCCTACAGGTAAATTTCAAATATCTTGTGGCCTCTATATGAAAGTAGAGAAGTTGTGCAACATAGCACCAATAAAAGTTAACTCAATTCATTGCTTTCTACATAACAATTATTATCCAGACTTTTTTAGAACAAAACGGCACCTCCTCACACCTCTGATCCAGATCTCAGGGCCACCTACAGCGGATGTAATAGTATTGATATTTGTTCAGTCCTAGCCTTCTAGAAAGTCTTTCAACACACAGGCATTTAGAACAGAGAGTGAATTTACCCCAGCTACAAACTCACAATTACCACTATGTCACTATGTTCATGAGCTTTTGATCGGACTTCAGAGACTTGCTCAGTCCTCACCTTGCAGGAGGGGGCGAGCCTCATCGGCTCGGCAAGAGCACATTAGGATGCCTGATTGCCTCTTGCCTGTACAACCTTCTGAACAAGTTTGCAGACAATGCCTGCCTTTGAAGTGTTGCCGTCGATGAATCTGTCAACGGCCATGAGGTAATTAATGGAGGCCATGAGGTAATGGAGTTGTCATGAGGAGTTCAGTATTGTTGCTCGATTGTTGGATGGGTGTGAAGGTCCAGACTTAGTGACACGCCTCCTCGAGTTGTCATGCCTTGACCTGCTTCACCAGATCATCAACGTGGAAGATGACACCCAACTTAATTATCTGCGGCTTTATCTTGGAAGCATTGAGATTGGGGGCCATACACACATTGAAGATCTGGTCGCAGCTGTTCTCCCGGATGTACGTGAGGAGCCGGCCTCAACGGAGACCCGCCGTGCATGGGTTGTCCAGGATGGAGTCGCACTGCGTGTGCTTGCCGGTGGATGCCCGCCTCGACGAGGCGACGACCAGGGCCTAACCTCCGCCAGCGACGTCGATGGGATATGGGCAAGCCACGAAGAACAACAAAGGGAGAGGCGGCGCTCACGAGGGAAGGCGTGAGCCGTGGGCCTGCCAGGGAATATGAGAGAGCACGTAACGGAGATTTCTGTGCGAGCCCTGTGGGAACCACAAGCGGGTATAACCGTGGCTGGTGAAAAAAAACGAGCTACGGAGACCGATTGTGGGATTTAGAGTGGCAGGAACGCGTAAGGGTATCTTACGGCCGGCATAAGATTGATGTGAACCGTCCGATCTAAACACAAAGATAATCGAAGGGTGCTAAAAGAGGTGCGTATGAATCCTTTTGGTAACATGTATTTAATAATTTATTCGCTCTTTTATAATATAGATATAGATAGATAGGAGTATAAATAAGATAAGACTAGTAAATATTTCTGTACAGAGACTAGAGCAGTATCACGCATGCAATCCATATATGTCAGATGTTTTCTTCGCTGGTCGCGTACTTGAAATCGTAGCAATTGACACCGGTGTAGAGGCCGTCGTCCATTTCGTACGTGACCTGCCGCCCGTCAACCAGGGTGTCCCTCTGCGTGTAGGAGAAGGGGACGTCGCAGAACGCCCTCGTCGCCGCCGAGGCCACCGTCACCTTCGTCTTGGGAGGCACGGTGACTTCGTAGGCGACCTTCTGCGTTGTCTCCTTGTCGACCGGCGACCCCCAGCTGTAGGATCCGCTGAACTCAGACGAAACCTCGACGCTCCCGTCCGCCACGATCACCGGAACACCGGCGCAGATCGTGGCGTCGACGACACCGAGCTTCAGCGTGACAGTGGAGCCCCAGGTCCTCTTCTCCGTGTCCGTGTACTCCACGGTAAGTTTAGCCGTGTTGTTGGACGTGGTGCCGTTGACTGCGGAGGCGGTGGCCATGGTGACCACGCTCCGGCCGTAGATCCTCGGCTCGGCGAGGTCGAACACGACGTTGCAGATCTGGCGTGAGACGACCGGCTCCTCGAACTGCAGTCTCGCCTCAGCCGTGATCGTGGGAGTGCCGGCGTTGAGGCAGCTCCTCTTGCCCTCCGTGGTCAGCCTGTTGCAGAAGTAGTCGTTGCCGAGGTTCTGCAGCGCGAACACAGCCCCAGACAGCCTGATGGCCCTGAACCGCGTGTCGTCGTCGTCGCCATCCTCGCCGGCGTCAGTCCAGATCCAGTTCGGGCTGCGCCTCCAGAACTTGCCCACGTGACACGACCGCACGCGGATGGTGCCGTCGGCGTTGTTGGTGTGGACGGTGTTGAGCACGGATTTGTCGCCGACGTCGCGTGCCGAGAACTGGAGGTACGGGTGCCGCTCCACGGTGCGCGCCTGGAGGTACATGCCGTTGTCGCCCTTGAGCGCGAGGTACCTCGGCAGCACGAACTGCTCCGACAGATCGTGGACGGTGAAGGTGGCAATGGCAGCGGCTTCGTCCTCGTCTCCGGTTGGTAGGGAGAGACTGGTATCCTCCTCCGGCTTGGTCGTGCCGTCGTTGTCAGTGCTTGAGGGCAGGCAGGCGTGCTTCCCCAGATGGACGTGGAGGAGCCTGCGACGACGCAAGTGTTAGCAGATCGACTGACTTAATTACTGAGGCAGTTAAGGTGCATCGATCGATTTAATTGGGTACAGTCCATGATAACCAGATGGTATGTGACGGAAAACTCGATCTTGATGGATGGACTGTAATTCTACACATAGGTACCTGATGGAGTGCGGAGTGACGCGTATTATCCGGAACAGAGTGCACGTCGGCTTGGACAAGTCTTCCTCCGCTTCGTCAGCGGCGCCGACGATAGCCCAGCCGCCGTGGTTCTGCTGCGGCTCCGCCACCCAGTACTTGTTGTCGTAGCAGCAGCGGATGTGCACGAGCCCGGCATGCTCCCTCGACGGCTCGATGTAGAACCTGGAGAACGGGCTGGCGACGCCCTCGCCGTTCAGCCGCAGCGACCTGCCGCCGGCGCCGCCATGCGCGTCGCGGCAGAGGTAGTACGCCGGGCGTTTGCCACTACCTTGCCGCGACTGGAAAGCGACGCAGTAGGTGGGCGACCTCGACTCCGAGAAGAGCGTCGGCTCGCCGCCTTCGTCCTTGCTCGGCGTGGCCACACGCCGCGGTGACGCGAGGCATCCACCCATGGCGGTAGCTAGCTGGCTACCTCCGGCGGTCCGGCCCTCTATCGTCGAAGCGTCTGGTGCCGATGGCTGTCATACAGAATCAAGATGCCGATATCGATGGCTGTCATTTTCATGTGGTGCTTGATTCCCACTAATTCATCCATTATATCGTCCTGCACACCCACCAACAAAAGATTTTGTTTGGTTCCACCGAGACTACAATCCATACCAAAATTTCAATCGGGCCATTTGGTTCTCGAGAAATTTTTTACAACAAACATATATATTATAATATCATAGCAGCCAGTTTATAAAAAGGTCCTCATGAGAAGACCTATTTACAAGTAAGTCTTGAATCTGAAGAGGAACGAGGCGACTGTCCATGGGAGACCACGAAGCCGCCGCGGAGGGTTGCAGGGGCGTCGAGGATGCGTACATCCATGTGGAATGACCGCACAAAGCGTCGGTTGAAGGCGGGCCGGTGGAGCCAACGGTGAAGGAGCGCACCGGCAACCGAAGGATTTAGTCGAAACTGTCACCGGAGGTTGAAGAAGCGGCTTGAACCGGGATCCCAGGGGAGGCGGTGCTGTCGAGCAGATACCAGGAGGGGAGACACCTTGCTGTGGAAGAGAGCGCCATGACCAGAGACTGCTGTGGCGGAGAGGAAGTGGGTGGCTAGGCGGAGTCGGAGAAGGCGGATGGCGCGGTCTAGAGAAGGAGGAGGTCAGAGACAGTACCAGGGAGTAGATCCACCCAAAGGAGGATCCGATCCCTAGGCAGAACCCTCAAATTGATCTCAACCCCGGCCAAATCAGGGGCAGCAGCATGGAGACTCCAGCAGCAGTGGATGGGGGCAGGCGAAGATCAAGCTGCTTGAGGGGGCGACTTTATTTTGTACTAAAATGGGTAGCGAGAACGATGGCACCGACGAAGACAACGGCGGCGCTCTCCGGGCAGTGCTTACGACAAAAGTTGTTGGCCATAAAGGCACTGAGGAACCTAAATACAAACTACTACTAGCTACTGATGGCGGGGCCTGCTCTAGAATAGCTTTCTAATATTAGTGATTTGCGCAACATTGTTATATTGAGGACCGGTGTCGTGATTGTCTAACAACAATGGTGATTTGCACAAGCTTTTAAATCTCCGACTAAAGGAGTAAATGTATTTAGCGAAGTACCTCTAAAACAACTAATAGTCGCTAAGTTCTACATAAATACAAATAGCTTATCAGCCTCAAACAACTATAGCCGATTAGAACGACAGCTATAGCCGGAGATTTAAAACCATATATAGGAGTGATGCAAATAGCTGTGATGTTTGTAGAGGCATGGAATCTTATTTCCAATACAACTCTAGTGGGGCCTGGTTTAGTTTAGGTGAAAAGTTGAAAACTTTTTAAGATTCCCCGTCATATCGAATCTTTGCACTCATGTATGTAAAGATGGCAACGGGTAAAATCCGCGCGGATATTGGTAGCACAAATCCACACCCGCGAGCAAATTTCTATGCCGCGCCTGCACCCGCTACCCGCGACGGGCAGCAATTTGCCTGCGCAGCCGCTATCTACAGGCATGCTTTGCCCACGGGCATGCCCGCATACCCACGAGTGGAGGAAACGTGGGCGACGCCGCGAGCGGAGGAGCGAGCAAGGTCGACGCTGGGGTGCGGGAGTCGCGGCCTCGCCCTCGCTCCTTGCCGAGGTCGCCGAATTTGCGGGGTGCTGGGGTCGGGGAGGCAGCGGCCGTCTTCAGGGAGCTACGCGCGTGGGTCAGCGAAGGCGCGCCACGAGGACACGAGTGGAGGAGACGTGCTGAGCTCGCCGCGAGTGGAGGAGCGGCGGCTGCTGGTGGGGAAGGAGGCGTCGGGGACTAGAGCAGCCGAGCGAGCAGGGAGTGGAGGAGCAGAGGCGCCATGGAGGAGCAGGGAGACGTGCGTAGGCGTGGGAAGGAGCCGCGCAAGGGTGCGACCCATGGGGAGGGAGGCGCGCGATGCCGCGAGTTGAGGCTTACGTGCTGAACGGCGGCGCTGGTGGGGTGGGGATGAAAATTGGGGATGGAAACCCTAAAACTCGATGCATATATACCTGTTTTGTATGGGTCCCACATGTCAGTGCGGGGTTGACGGGTTTGCGGATACGGGCAGACTATTTTCTTACCCGCAAATCAATGCCCGTTGGGCACAATCCTGTATCGGCGCCCATGCCCGCGGGCATAACTACGCGCTCGTATCCACGCCCGCGGGTTTAATATCCGCGGGTACGTGGATATTTCTGTTTCCTGTTGCCATTTTTACATGTATAAATCATTAAATGTAGGTAAAAATAACTAATTGCATAATTTCTCTGTAATTTGAAGATGAATTTTTTGAGTCTACTTAGGCCATGGTAAGACAATAATTATCAAATACAAACGAAAGTGCTACAATACTTTTTAGGCAAATTTTTTGCCATCTAAACAAGGCCACACTAGAATTGATTAGAATTGTATTTTAGTTCTAAACAGATTCAAACAGGCTATGGTTCTGATTTTGGCCATTTTCTTGACATCCGAACGGGGCTTAGCTTTTTTTCGGTCTGTTTGGTTCCATGCAGACTCTAAGTACTTCACTTTCAAGACTTTTTATTTTAGACTATATTATATGCTATGTTTTTGCTACAATCCTAGAGATCGAGCACCCCCAACAAACCCTATCTAAGTGTAGAAACAGATCACTCTGTTCCAAAATACACAAAACAAGGTGACTTCATTAGGGACAGAATACAGATGACTGGCGTAAAGTAATATAGCGTGGCCAAACCTTACCAACTTTTTCGTCTTTGTTGCAAGGACCAAGAGTCCAAGATGATCCAACGAATACTTGGTACGCATTGACTGAAGTAAAGCCTAAAACCTGCGTGAGATACCTACTGCCGACGTTTTCTTCTATCTACCGCTGGTCGCTGGATCGATCAGGTGTGCGTGAAGCCGCTCTATTGTGCGCCTTCATCATTGCCATTACCTCGTCGTTCGACGACAACATTGGGCGTGCTTGTTACCTTTGCCAGGTACTGTTTTGCCAGACCAAACAAGGAATATAGACATTACTAGATGTTGATTTGTGTGTGGGCAAGAAAAACCCTGAGAGAGATCCAAAATGGCTCACTGCATCTAGCAAGCTTCTCGTGTCCAGGGCTCCAGGCATTGCGAGGTGAGTAAAACCGGGCAAAACTTCCAAGCAGTTATCTTTAGGTATAATTGTTGTAGTAAGCCTAGCTATGTACCCAGTGAGTGGGCGCATGCATGTGGTGAAAGTTTATTACGGACTAAAATGCATCGGATGTCCATCCACTTACGTGAAGATATCATCTAGGTTCATCGACTTTGAAACTGCAGTTTTGAGTCCATAAACTTTTTAAGAGCAACTCCAAGAGAGTTGCTATTCTTGATATAGAGTTCAGTTTAGCCTATTTGCGACATAAAATGGTCACCAACAGATATGCTATTCGATATTGTAAAATACCTAGCCATGTATTTCGATTTTCTCGTTGGCTAAATATAGCTAGTTGGCGCTGCTTGTCATCCACTCGCTTGTGCAAATTCTCATGCGCTGATTGGCTAGGAGCCCTGTTGTGCATGGTCGATGGACCTCGGTGCCATGCAAGAGATATCCGATTGGCCAGGTGCCATGCATGGCAAATTTTTAGATAGACTGTTATAGAACTATTGTTTTCCCGAGGTCTTTACTTTACATAATTGCTAAATCATATAATTGAACAACTATTATTACAACAACTCTTGGAATTGCTCTAACGGGTTCAGTGCAAGTCCATATACCTCTATTTGTCCTTAAATCTAATGTACATTTGCAGAAAACCCCATATCTTCCTTTATCTGTACCACGTGCATAGCTTCGACGGCGCTCCGCCGGCTCCGGCACGCCGCCTACGTATCTTACGGCAGCAGCGCGGCTGCCGCGTCCGCCGCCGTGGGGCTGGAGCGGTCGCAGGACCCGAACCGCCTCATCGCGGAGCCGGCCGCGGCGGAGCGCGTGTGGGACGCGCGCAAGCTGTTCAACGGGACGCCCGACCGGGACGTGGTGTCCTGGACGGCGCTGGTGTCGGCGCCGGCGCGGCGTGGGATGCTGCGCGACGCGCGGGCTCTGTTCGACCGGCCCGACGCGCGCCGGAACGGGGTCACCTGGACGGCGCTCCTCTTGGGCTACGCCTGCGCCGGCCTCGTCGACGAGACCGAGGCGCTGTTCCAGCGGATGCCCCAGAGAAACGTCGTCTCCTGGAACACGATGTTGGAGGCGTACGCCGCGGCGGGCAGGGTGGGTGATGCCTGCGCGCTGTTCGACCGCATGCCGGTCAGGGATGCCGGCTCGTGGAACATTCTGCTGGCCATGCTGGTGGGATCGGGGAGTGTGGATAAGGCGCGCGAGCTGTTTGGGAGAATGCCGGAAAGAGATGTAATGGCTTGGACGACGATGGTTGATGGTGTTGCGCGGAGTGGTAAGGTTGATGAGGCTCGAGTGCTGTTTGATAGCATGCCTGAGAGGAATGTAGTTTCTTGGAATGCCATGATCTCTGGGTACACAAGAAACCACAGGATTGACGAAGCACTGGATTTGTTCATGAAGATGCCTGAGAGGGATATTGCTTCTTGTAACATTATGATCACTGGTTTTATACAAAACAAAGATTTGAAGAGGGCACAGAAGCTCTTTGATGAGATGCCAGAAAGGAATGTTGTCACTTGGACGACCATGATGAATGGTTACTTGAAAGGCAAGCAGGGTGAGCTGGCATTGGGTTTGTTTAGTGGTATGCTAATGGCAGGTACCAGACCAAACCAAGTGACATTTTTGGGTGCAGTTGATGCATGCAGCGACCTCGCGGCACTCTGTGAAGGGAAGCAGGTGCATCAAATGATATGCAAAACAGCATTTCAGTATGATACTCATGTCGAGTCTGCCCTGATGAATGTATACGCAAAGTGTGGTGAAATTGGATTGGCAAGAAAGTTGTTTGATCTTTCAAGGGAAAAGGAATTGATCTCTTGGAATGGAATCATTGCGGCATATGCGCACCATGGTGTTGGCATGGAGGCAATCCGCTTGTATGAAAAGATGCAAGAAAATGGATATAGGCCTAATGTGGTGTTGCTCTTAGCATGTAGCCACGAAGGGCTTAAGATCTTTGAATCGATAGGTCAATTGCAGTGCGTGACGAACATTATACTTGCTTGATTGATCTTTGTAGCCGAGCAGGACGACTTGATGATGCCAAAAGATTAATTCACTGTCTTAAGATTAAGCCTGCATTAGGTTCTGTCTGGAGTGCCCTTCTAGGTGGGTGTAATGCACATGGAAATGAGAGCATTGGCTATTTGGCAGCTAGAAATCTCTTACAAGCAGCAGCTGATAACTGTTAGACTTAATCTATTGCACCCCCACGATCTCACCCTGCAGTCGGTCGAGGGGCAGGTAAAAGATCAGCGGTGCTGTCCATCCCTCCCACTGTAGCAGCATGGCATTAGGCCATGCCCTGTAAAGGTAGAGGTACGCCAGCAGGTAGTGGGCTGGTCTAGTCATGTCTAGGAGTAGTTGGGGCTGGTTAAAGCCTTGTACTATAGAGGTAGGTAGTTGGTGTATCCACCGACTGGCTGAGACATCGGCTTGTATATATATTCAATCCATGGCAATAGAATAGCTAGTTCAGCAGGCCAAACCATTCTGGGAGACTCAGGTTTCAGGAACTAAAACCGTGAGTAGAGTGTGTGTGTTTGTTGTGCTCAGTGAAGCTCTTGCCCCTCACATCTCGTCCAGGCAGCTGGCCAACGCTGGTGCTTGTGGGTGTGCGAGTGTGTAGGAAGACAGAGCTCAACTCTTCTCCACTCGAGGGCCTCGGGAGGAGTCGAGGGTGGGTCGAGCAGGAGCTGCTCGCCCGGAATCTGGTCGGCGGCCAACGCTGCTGGTTAGAGCCATTGGTCAGTACCTTCCTCAGGTGGTCGGCAGTGGTCGGTGCTAGGTTCTAGCGCCAACAATAACGCTGAAACCTATACTCTCCTATCCAATATCTATGCTTCAGCTGGTAAGTGGAAAGAAGCAGCAGAAATTAGGTCAAAGATGAATAATCGAGGACTAAAGAAACAACCCAGTTGTAGTTGGATAGAGGTGGCAAATAAGGTTCATGTGTTTGTAGCACGTGATAAGTCAAACAGTGAATCTGACTTGATCTATGGTCTGGTGCAAAATATCCATCACATGATTGTTGGAACTGTCCCCAGTGACCTTGTGGATGTTGATGAGCAAGTAGTGTCTATTTAGTTACAGGCTGAAGTATTCCATTTCAACTGTCTGGATTCAGTCAAACAAAGTAACCTCCAGCATTCAATCTAAGAGCAGCCCTATGAAAACATCAGGTAGCAATTCTGCTTGCATCCCTTTGAGGATACAAGTACAGTGCTTTATGCTATTATGTTTCCTGTATTTCCTGTTTGCACTTATATGAGCTGAATTTTGATGCTGGAAATTTGAACTGAAGAGCAAGCCGACATCAACACCAGCTGCAAAGCTGAATGCATATGCTGCTGAGCTCTGCCCTGCAAATAACAAAATAGAATTAGCTCCAAGATTGATGAGATCTCAAAGGAAGGATGGCTCATCTTGTGGGAAATTTAGTTTATACTAGCTCCCTGACTCGGATCGATTGTTGCAATGTAGAAACAAGAGAGGTGCGTGGTTTTGAAGGAAAAATTTAGGAATAGTTCAGTTTTCACCATTGCCATGATGGCCTCAGTTTTCCTTTCTTCACTTTCCTCACAAAGATTATATAATTGTTCATAGCATAGCATCTTCATTGGCGTTGTGATTATTAAGGTTCAAGCTTATTAGATTTTTGTTGTAATTCTGGTGGTTCATTTGTGAAAATATAGGTATTTGACTCTTATTTGGCAGAGCTTGTGATGGTCATGTGCATGTGAATCAGTGAATGTGACCATGAAAGTTTGGTTTTATTGAGTGGTGTGTATCAGTCTGCCTCTAGGTAGAAACAATGGTTGATATAATTATGTGACTGTGACTGGCAAAAAAACAAGCTATTGGTATTATTCATCAACTTAAAAAAATATGCATGCACTTTTTCTAAAAAGCTGATTACTGAAAAAAAAAACGTTTGTCAAACTGCCTTAGTTCAAGCATTATGTAGACAAGTATGAATAATATGTCCAAGGGTAACCTAACATTGCATCACACCTTCAATTTTTTGCATGGTAATTATGAAGAGGTGTTGATGTCATTTCAAATTATTGTCTCTGATTTAGTCTGTTGCTTCCAGCAGGAAGTTAGTCAACGCTTGCAAGCACGGCTGTCTCGATTATTCAGGGGGGAAACAAAGAATCCGAGGTAGGGATGGTCACGTCGCTTGCATGCACGGCTGTATCTCTGATATAGTCCTTTAATTTCATATAAATTTATTCCTTCATCCGTCTTCTACTCTTCTTGTGTCGTGTCAGTCCAGGCTCAGCTTACGTAATATAACTACTGAAACATACCGTAGATCATGATTACCTCCAATTGGACTCCGTCAACAATAATCAGACTGATTCAGACACTGTGCCATTTGTCATAAGTAGATGCAAGGTTTGGCCTACTGGCCTACAAATGATAATCGCTGAAATTTTCAAACATTTGTGAAATTTAAATGATTTTTTTTGAGAGCACAACTTCACATGTTTTTTCATTAAGAAAGAAGAGTGTCAAAAGAATGGCTTACACAACTTCAATGAAATCTCATCCAAATGAAAATAAAATTAACGCTAGGACTCAAAATATAATCACCAATTTCTGTGGAAATTCTGGAGCCTGTGCAGATATATGCCACCAGTGCCATCCATAGAAATCAGTCATTCTAATGGAGATGGTATGATAATATCATCACCACTACCAATTAAGTGATTGTAACGCCAGTTCGCTAAAAACCAGTTGTGATGACTGATGATACCAATCACAATAGGTAGGTTCCTGTCACAAACTGGTATACCAATCGGTTGATCAATTGATCATCATTCAACCGACTTGTAATACCTCTATTTAATATTTAGGGATAAACTACCATCTAATTTCTAAACTAGTTTATCAATCCATGCTCAACATGACCTAGAGTCATTAAAAGTTTTGTTAAATTCAGTATGTATACAACTAAATCAAAATTTATTATTTGTGTTGTCTCTATTTATTTCTTAGCACAAAAGCCATTTAGATACTATATATAATCTCTATTGGCCTGTGATAAACTTATGTATGTTTTCATCCTATATTTGATTTTTAATATGTATTTAGTCAAAATCATATCTTAAGTTATTATATCTTACTGCATCCCTTTTCTCTCGTCATGAATCTATATTTTGTCTTTTAACTTTGAATCTTATTAGGTGTAATTTTGTCCATGTGTTAAGTTTAAACTCTAGTTCTTTTGTATCTTTAAGTCAAACTTTCTTTATATTTTATTAATAAATAGATTTTAGATCTTAGACTATAATTTTAATTATTACAATGGCATAAGCAATTGCATACGACTATCCAGTCACTGACTCTATTTAAATAACTTTTCACTTGTATCAGTACAAAGTATTGCGTTCAACTATAGGAAGTCTTTTTCATATTCTCGAAAGTGCATTATTGAAACACCACAATACTATCCCCTCAAAAGATAAAACACCATACACCACCTAAACTTTGAGCCTTTTTTCTGTTTGCTATTACAAAAGATCCACCCGACCTTCGTGCCCCTGAAAAGTTCAATCCGACCCGTGTGACTAACACCATCTTTGTTTTCGTCTCTGTGCCATTCCGTTCGTCTTCTGTCAATTTTCAACGCTTTGACCGTCCTGACACGTGCGTCCCGCCTAGCCCCTCTCTCATATTCCCATGTCTCTGCACAGTGGGTCTCTTGTATTCCCTTTGTCTCTGCACAGTGGGTCCCATTTTGTAAGGATGGGGATTCTTCTTCCTCCTCTGGCAGACCGCGGCAGCGTGCCCAGCCCCAGGTGAAGCAGGGCCGGAGTTGAAGGAGTCATCCGGCCGCAAGGGAGAAGGGGAGGGAGCAGGTTGCCGGCGCCATGGCCACGAGGGAGAAGGGGAGGGAGGTGCTCACCTGCGCTTCGGGCGAGACCGTCGCGGCGGAGCAGCTCCCGCTCGCGCCCGTGTGGCCGTGGCGCCGGAGCGGCTCGCCCGCGCACCCGCGAGGCCGCGGCGGCGGAGCGGCTCGCGAGGCCACGACTGCGGCGAAGTGGCTCGCCCGCGCGCCAGTGAGGCCGCGGCAGCGGAGCTGCTCCCGCGCGCGCCAGCGAGGCCGCGGCGGCAGAGTGGCTCGCGTGTGGCCTGGCGGGCCTTCCCTGGCGCCTGGAGGTCACGGCGCGGCGGAGGGGTCAGGGCAGCCTTGAGTTTTCCTTTTCTTTTATCTTTTCTTTTGCCCCACAGGAAAAAAAGGTTTGAGTGGCTGACAAATGAGGCCCATTAAAAGGTAAAATGGTCATGTTTGACGTCGTTAAAGGTGAAACTAGATGGAATAACACAGAGGTAAAAACAAAGATGGTGTTGATCATCAGGTCGAATTGAACTTTTCAGGGACATGAGGGTTTGGTGCATCTTTTATAATGACATAGAAAGAAAAGTCTCCTAAACTTTAAGTAGGTACTACAGTGAGAGTCCATGACTGGGATGATAGCATAGAACCATGTGTGCCACTGGAAGATAAAAACTATCTTGGAGTTGTGACCGATATGGTCACATCATTGATACTGCGTGACTGAGCTGCGGGTGTCTCTTCATTTCCCACCCTCACATTGAAATATGCTGGCTGCTTCGGTCCAGCCACGGTCATAGCCGTCTCGCTGCTTAGGTTTAGCATTGCAACAACCTCTGCCATGGTCGGTCGATCAGTTGCTTTTTCTTGTACACATAACAATGCAATCTTAATGCACTTCATCATTTCTGCAGAGTGACTCTTGGGAAGCAAAGATGCATCAACTATATCAATCCACCGTCCATCGTCCCATAATTGCCATGCCTGTATATATGCAATATCGTCATAAGTTCAAATCAAATAAACAAAACAATTGCTAACTAATAAACTCTCATGTCAGTGTCTATAAACTCACATATCCAATGAGATTGATGAAATCACCACATTGATGGCTACCGGAATTCCGTTTTCTGCTAATGATCTCAAGGGCAAGGACACCAAAGCTGAATACGTCGAACTTGATAGAGAAGATGCCTTCTATCCAACTAAGATGTCAAGGAAAACAAGACCAAGTCAGTATATGATGTTGACTTGCAACATAAATATTAATAAATAGTTTTGTTTTTATGAAACTTACTATGTACCAACCACTCTTCTTGTAGTGTTTCTTTCGACATCATTTGAGCTGAATATTTTTGCTAGCCCGAAATCTGAAATTTTTGGATTCATTTCTTGGTCTAGGAGAATGTTACTTGGTTTAAGATCTCGATGTATGACACGCAGCCTGGAGTGCTTATGTAGGTAATTAAGCCCATGTGCTATTCCCTCAACTATGGCTAGAAGTTTGGACCAATCCAGTAATGTTCTTTTATTTTCATCTACACATAAAAAAATAGTACATATTAGTAGAGAACACGTGGAAAACAATCAAATTTTTGTACACCTCAGTGACTCTATACTGGTGGGGATGATAGAAACAAAATCTTGAGGGAAGTTTTGTCAATCTGCTGCGTTAACAAATGATATCTAACTAAATTAAAAGTATGCAAATTTATACCGAAGATGAAGAAATCCAAGCTCTTGTTTGGCAAGTATTCATAAACCAATATTTTTTCCTCCTCTTGAGAGCAACATCCCAAGAGCCTAACCAAATTAGTGTGTTGGAGTTTGGCTATGAGCTGGACTTCATTTTTGAACTCTGTGAAACCTTGCCCTGAATGTGAAGCAAGTCTCCTGACTGCTACCGCCAATCCGTCAGCAAACTGGCCCTGGGAAAACAGAATGGTTAAAAAGTTAGCATCTTCCAACTCTACTTTATTGGTAGGCTTAAATATTTCCCTGCCTAGGGTGAATATACCAGCAGGATAGTGACATAATCCATAACTTTTTCCTAATTAATTTACCTTGTAGACAGCGCCAAAGCCTCCTTCTCCAAGCTTGTTTTCATGTGAGAATTTATTTGTGGTCTCCAGTACCTGTTTAAAATCAAACATCGAGAACTCTGAATTCTTCCCGTCCAAAACTAGGTCTTCTCCCTGCAATTCTTGAGATCCTGTTTGTGGCCTTATCTCTTTACCTGGGTATAAAAATGAGAATCTTTCTTTCATGCATGTTTAGTCATAGCTTATATGAGCATATACAATTTGTTGTATTTAATTTATACAATATGATGGAGCATAATTTCAGTATGTAACAGATGGTTAGATGAACATACCTTTCCTGTACCTTCTGAACCAAGGGGGGCAGAAAATGAAGCAGAGAAGTGCTGCTGCTGCTAGAGGAACTACAACTGGAATCACCTTGCGCCCTGATCTCAACATGATATACCCGCAAAAAAAAAAAAAAGCACCCATCGGAAAATAACAATGTTTACCTCTGACGAAGAATCTTTATTTGTTTGATGATGAGTACATGCATGCACATAAATTACAGCCATATACTTACTCGCCACTATAGCTGGAGCTGGAGCTGGAGCTGGCGCCTGCACCGATGCCGGTCCGAGACGAAGCATGGGTTGGCTGTCGTAAAACTGATAGGCCTCGTACCTGAAATAACACCGTATCACGTGGATCTGCGCTCCCATCCGCAGGGCCATGGTGGAGTTGACCATGTCGACGAGGCGCCGGAGACACGCCAGGCAGTCGCCGGCGGACAGGTCCGGCGTGCACTGCGCCATGGAGTACACCGTCGGGAAGGTCGTGCCACTGTCCATGACGCCCGTGGCGAAGCGCCTGGGCGCCGTGCTGGCCGCCCTTTCCACGGTATCAACCACCAGCTCGTGGATAAGGCCGGTGATGAGGCGGACGTCGGCGGCGTCTCCGGTGACGTTCTTGATGTTCCACAGCACAAAAGGATCGTCTAAAGCTTGTTCCGTTGCGTTGGAGGGGTCGATGATGTTTGTCGCCGGAGTAGAAGAGCGGGTACGCTCTGTAGTTCCTGAAGCCGCCCCAGCACTGCTGGTCCGCCGGCGGCGGCGGGATTGCATTGAACGCCTGGGCAACGCATTCACCGTAGGCGGTGCCGTTGTAGTCGCCTTGGCAGAGGGCGAGAGCGTAGACGACGTCGGGGGCTTGGCCGACGACGGCGGTGGCGAACTGTACGGGGGAGGAGGTGTTTCCGGGGAGATTGGCGGCCTCCTGTTTAAGGTTAGTCGCAGAATACGTCGGCGGCTGCCGGAGATGGCCTGAGGCCACCGCCAATGACGACGACGAGCAGGACGCCGAAGATGACGTTGTTCATCATGGCTAGGCTAAACCTTAGTCTTTCGTAAGTTCACTTTCAGCGGGTTAGACGAACATCGGCAGGAGTTCTAATTTGACAGCAACGCAATTCGATCACCATCGGTGACTGTGACTTAAAAAAAAAAAGAATGTGTTGATCTCTGCACACAGTTGACTCAGTGAGTTGCTTTCTGCAGTCAATACCTTACTTGGTCTTCTCTGGCAAGAATAGAATTAGCTAACTTGATTTTTCCTCGTTTTAGAACAAAGGTTCACTTGGTATTTTACCGACTAGAACTTTTATTCCTTCAGATAAACTTGTTCTTGCGCGCTTAAAATGGTCATGTTCTCTGATAAACTTTGCTTGGCTCTGTTTTGCATTACCTGGCATTTTCAACTATCTAGTACTAGTACCGTTATCGAAAAACCTCTCTTTGCCGACCGTTTAGGGCTTTGCCGACTGCCAGAGGTTAGACAGTCGGCAAAGGGCCTCTTTGCTGGCAGTCGGCAAAGAGGGCTTTTGCCGACTGCCAGACTCAGGCACTTAGCAAAGACAACCCCTTTGCCGAGTGCAAGACTCAGGCAGTCGATAAAGAGGGCCTTTGCCGAGTGCCAGCTCAGGAATTCGGCAAAAATTTGATTTTTTTAATCTTAATTTCAAACATTTTCTGTGGTCCTTCTAAATTGTATTGAATCATATTTTTGAATTTAAAACTTTTTTATAATTTTTTATATATTTTTTGAATTAATTTTGTTTAGTTAATTTTTTCTCAAAAAAGTAAATTTGAACTGCAGGTGCATGAAATAATAAAATATAGCCATTCAAAAATTATATTCATGTTAGAGAATATAGTTTGATGCCGTATCCAGAAACTCACCTAAAATGGTGAATGTCTTGTTTACGAAATATAACCATTCAATTGCGGAAGAAATATTTTTTAATTATATAAAATACAAACGAAATCCAAAAATCACGAAACTTGTCGAGGTATCATCCCATCTTATGTGGAGGCTGTGGTAAAAATTTGAGAATATTTTGAGCAAGTTATGACGTCGGATGGCTAAAACCTAGACATCTCCGCATGTGATCACTTGTGGTCACATGCGGAGATGTCTGTTTTAGACATCCGACATCACAACTTGCTCGAAATATTCTAAATTTTTTTATCAAAGGCTCTTCATGCGATATCATGACATCTCGACAAGTTTTGTGATTTTCGGACTTCGTTTGCATTTTATATAATTAAAAAATATTTCTCCAACAACTGAATGGTCATGTTTCGTGAACAAGTAATTTAAAATTTTAGGTGAGTTCCTGAATACGACCTTAATATACACTTTTAGTATGAATATAATTTTTTAAGTGACTATGTTTTATTATTTTATATACCTACAGTTTAATTTTAGATTATCTAAAAAATTTAAGTAAATAAAATAAATGAATGAAATATAAAAAAGTCTCAAATTTGAATATATGCTTGTAAACAATATACTAAAATTATAGAAAAAATTTAAATTAAAAATTTTTAAAAAATCAAATCTTTGCCGAGTATTACGCCTAACACTCGAAAAAAAAAGACTTTTACCGAGTAGCAGTGGCAGTCGACAAAGATATAAAAAAAACCTAAAAGACCCGGCCCATCCAGCACGCACGCACACCTTCAAACCCTAACAAACCCCACCCCACCCTACCCGCCCCTGCCTTATCCACGCGCACGCAACACACACGCACAGCGCCGCCGCCATCGCCCCACCGCCCGCACTCGCCCCGTCGTCCGCGCTCGTCCTGCAGCCACCCGCTCTCGCCCCGCCGCCAGCGCGCCGCCGCCTGCGCTCGTCCCGCAGCCGCCCGCTCGTCCCGCAGCTCGCCCGCTGTGTCGTCCTCCTCCCTGTCCCCGATCCATCCCCAGTCCCCACCGGGCACCGGCCACCTCTCGCTCGCCGCCGCCGGTGGCCGGAGGGCCCGAGGTCCATGGGCCAGGCTCTGCGCCGCGCGCCGAGCCTGAGGCAACCCCCGCCTCCGCCGCCCCGGGCGGCATCCGCTGGCGGCGCGACGCAGGTCCGGCTCGACGCGGCCTCCGGTGACGGTAGGGCCAGCTGCTCTCCTAGTCCTAATCTCTCCGCTCTAGGATTTAGCTTGCTCGCTTCGCTGTATTGCTAATTAAATCGCGTGACCGCATCGCCCTTGCTACCGGAGTGGAGACCGCTCCGCTGCTTTTGCCTAGGCTCATGGTCCGCTGATGCTTGCATTTCCGTATCCTAGTAAGTCTTCACGGTGTGGCATGGTTGTGGATTAAGTTTTACCAAAACATTGAGGACTGAAAGTAGCTGCTTGATAACTCGGATTGGTTATTAGGGCCTGAAAGCTAATTCTTGATTCTGGGCCCTCTGTTGTGTCTTATTGTGCTAAGGTATTCAATCAGATGGAATGTGTGCCAACGATTAGAGCTATTCGATCAGTAGAAATGTATGTAGGATCCGCCCCTCCCCATCCCGCAGCGGCGAACTCAAAGGTTTGTGCATATGAAGATACTAGTAAATGAAATAGTCTGGATGATTCACTAAGTTATCGTCTTATTTTGCCTATATATTAGTTTGTAGAAACCTTTCTATCATTTTTGTTTATCTTGCTAAATGAAGTTGCTAAGAATTTGTTTCCTAATACATATACATACTGGTGCTTTTAAGAGCATGCTAAGTAGACAAAACAAATACACACATAATGGAACAACCCTTCATGAGTAGCCTTTAGGTTGGGTGGAATTATCTCCACTATATGTTCTACCTTTTCCTGCTTAATATTGACGGTGTGAAGCACATCTAATCAATAGTGTTGCTGCAGGCCATTTATTTATTATCTGCTATTTGTATATAGGTACATATAATTCCATGCAGAAACCATCATGACATTAATTCGAAGACAAATCTGTCCCAAGATGTTGCTTCAAGCAAGTGCTTCTTGTCAACTCCATTCGTTCCCAGTTTGATATATCGTACTTCTGAACTTTGATATGTTTGATACTCCATTCGTTCCTAGTTTGACAATTAGGTATATTGTTTTTAATTTTTAATGGCATATACAAGTAGAACTTATCCATGTTAGTTTGCTATCATGAAAGATGCTTGATCTTAAATTAAAACCCACCCACTTGCTTTTACTTTGCAGATGTGTGATCTTAAATATAAACTTGGTATATCAGAACCTATCAGGTAAGTCTGTCATTTCTAGTCATTTGGTTCCATGGTGATCTCTTCTGCAGAGGCATCTACTTAGAGTGAAATCCTGTTATATTTGAAATTCTTTATAGAGGTTGTGTGAAATCCTGTAACCTAATGTTCCTTTGCTGAATTGTTCACATCTTAAGGCTTTGAGCTGATTTTTGGTGTCTTCAGTTAATGCAGTAGCACAGTAGTAGGAGACCTGGATAGCCTTGCGGTTGTTAAATTTTCACCTAGAATTCGTATTCAGCGTTTCATATTTATATTTACACATTACTTTGCCATACAAAAAACAGACCTTGCCAAGCATCGGGAGACTTGAGAGCTGATCACTACTGAATTATCTTACTATACACTGTATTGAAATATATGGACTGAGATATATTGTTAGAAAGTGCGCTGGTTTACTTCTACTCTTTGTATATTTGGACTGAGATATACTGTATCTTATCTACACACTATTGAAAGTGCACTGAGATCTATGGACTGAGATATACTGTATCTTTTATTTGTAAAGGATGTGTTTTGCTGAACAGCAAAGATTGTAATTTTGGTTTATATTGTGCTCGTGTGTTTGTGGATGAATATTAGTAACTGAAAAAGAAGGTACCCCATTAAGTATTAGACAATTTTTTTTAGAAAAAATTAATTTCTTTGCCGACTGCCTGAGCGGTGGCACTCGGCAAAGAGGGTTTTTTTAAAAAACAAAAAATCTTTACCGAGTGCTTCCCTGGCACTCGGCAAAGTCTTTGCCGAGTGCCTGTTGCGTGGTAGTCGGCAAAGAAGCCTTTGCCGACAACCCTTTATCGATTGCCAGCGTGGAAAGCAGTCGGTAAAGGCTTTGCCGACGGTTTTCAGGCCTACACTGAATCCGGTAGTGTACATACATGATGCCTGTATACTTAAGCGACTATATGGGCATGAAACAATTTGAACCAATTTGAGATGTGTATCATGGTCAAATCAGGGTGAGTAGTGATTGATACGGTGTTTCGAGCATTTGAGTTGTAGTACTATATGATTTGGGTATGTCCAGTTTTTTTAAGGCAATTTGGGTATGTTCAGTTGTCCATGAATATATTTCTGGCAAACCGGAGGCAGCAGAAAAGTGGCTTTTACATTTTCTAGAAAACCGGATGTGCAACAATCAGGTGTCATTGTCCTGATCTCATCAGATTTTTAGGATCAAACTACGACATACTGTATGTGTGCAACATTCAGGTGTCATCGTCACTGACCAACAAATTAGAGATACCTACAGTTTTCCACAAACGACGACCGTCTAGCAGACTCTGGCACTAACAAATTGCCGACCATTGCGTGCCGGCGGCTAGGCCGGGAGAAGATGTCACTTGGGGCTTTTTTATTTTCGTTGCAGCCTCAGCTCAGGATGTTCAACAATGTCAAGATTGCACATATAAAGTTCAGATAGTACAACTTGCACATGTGAAGTATTTGAAGCATAAAAAAAACACTGTGGTACACCTGGATACGAAATCCAGCTTTTGCAAATATTTGGAGCTGTTTTAACCGTTCAACCAAAGAGGCCTCTCCTTATCTTTATTAAGCCCAAACGTACCCTTCAAGCCCATTAGTGGGACCGCTTGTTTAATCCACACGGCCCAACTGGCTACCAGCCCACGGCCCACCACCACCAACCGTCCAACCCATCGAGTAGTCCCACACCGACGAGCATCCCCCACCCGCCGGTTGGTCACGCTCACGCACCTGCTCGATCCCGATCTCCGGCAGACGCCATGGCAGCCACCTCCTCCGCCGCCGTGGCCGTGGCCGCCGTCACAGTTGTGCTCGTCCTCCTAGCTGCGGGGGCCTCGGCCGCGCGCCTTCCGGGCCGCGGCGGCGCCGTCCGGGGAGCGGCGCTGCCGCGCGGGGGAGCGCCGGCCACGGCGGTGTTCGCGCTGGGCAGCTTCTGGCGGTCGGAGGCGGCGTTCGGGTGCCTACCTGGCGTGATCCGCACCTCCGTTGGCTACGCTGGCGGCTCCAAGGCCAACCCCGAGTACCGCAACCTCGCCGACCACGCCGAGTGCGTCAAGGTGCCTGCCGTTCAAGTAGCCTCATGTGTAGTGTAGCCGTGTGCTGGAAGAAATTGGGACATGTCTGGCCTTGGCGTGTCGGCTCGCTTTATCGTGCAGTCATGCTCCATTTATGTTTATTTTTTATTTATTTTGGAAGTATTCTGCACTGAAGTGTTCCCTGAGAAATGATGATTGGCATTGACGGATTGTGTCTCTTGAACCAATTATAGGTTGAGTATGATCCCCGGTTGATTCACTACAGGCAGCTTTTGGATGTGTTCTGGGCAAGTCATGACCCACGGGAGGTGTTTGGGCAAGGGCCAGATGTTGGCAACCAATATAGGTAATTTACTTATCTATCATCTCCGTGTGGCAAAATTTGTCCTTTTTTTTTCTTGCATGACTTGTGGTAGCCCTTGTGGTGGCCCTTTTGCCTAGTAAGTTTATGATCGTCTTTACTTATGTCCTGTGCCATTGTCAGCTTAAAGCCATAATTTTTTTTTCTTTGGCACGACTTGCTGTGGACATTTTTCTAGTAAGTTTGTGATAATGTTTACTTGTGTCCTGTGCCATTTTCAGACTAAAGTCATGATCCTTTTCCTTCAATCATGTTATCGTGAAACTGGTAATAAGTTTGATTGACAAACATCCTGTGCCCAGTTCATGTTAGGCGAATTTCAATTACAGTGATTGCATGATGCTTTGTCATAGTAGTCACAATTTTTTTACTTTCAAATCATGGTATCCTGATTTATAATAGATTGGGCTGACATGCATCTATTTACGATATGATGTATCATGCCACTAGCATTTTGAGCAAACGATTTTTCATGAATTGTGAATGAGCACTATGGCTGTTATGTGATTGGATACACCCGAAAGACATGAACATAATTGTAGAGTCATTATGTGGTTGTAGGTCTGTTATCTTCACTAATGGAACCACTGAGGCCAGATTGGCTGCTCTTAGCAAAGAAAAAGAACAAGCTAAAGATCGTAGCAGTGTTATTACCACACAGATCCAACCATTGGGGGTGTTTCATCCTGCTGAACCAGAACATCAGGTAGCAATTCCACTATACTTCGTTGATGATCCAAATGCATTTCATTATGCTACTTTTATTTCTTGTTTCCATTTATGAGCTGAATTTCTATGCTAGAAATTTGAACTGAAGCGCAAACCACTCCTCTTGCAATTGATTGGGAATTTGTCGGAGGAGGAGCTCCTGACATCAACACTAGCAGCAAAACTGAATGCATATGCTGCAGAGCTCTGCCCTGCGAATACCCAAAAGAGAATTAACTCCAAGATTGATGAGGTCACAAAGAAAGGATGGCCCATCTTAAGGGAAATTTAACTCACATTAGCTCCTGGACTCAAACCAATTGGTGCAAGTGCAATGTCGACACAAGATAGGTGCATGATTTCAAAGAGAAGACTATTAGGAATACTTCAGCTGTTCACCATTGACATGGTGACGTCAGTCATCCATTCTCCACTTTGCTCACAAAGATTATATAATTGTTCATAGCATCTTCATTGAGATTGTTAGAAGTTGTGTGTTACTCCATTTGTAACCCATATTCATGGTCCAAGCTTACCGAAAAAACAATAGTTTTTGTATTGTTAGTAGAGATAGTGCTTGTCGTCAAGCCCCAGCCTCTGCACATTTGTGCAGGGATGGTTGTTGGCTATTTTTCCTTCCCCAGACCCCGCAGTGCGGGAGCCTAAACACTGGGTACGCCCTTTTTTTAGATAGTGCTTGTCGTGATTGATGGTGCATGTAAATATTAGGGAAGAAACATATATTCAGTTTGTCTTTGGAAAAAACAATGGTCAATATGACAAACAAAATTGTGTCATTCCAGAGAGAGAACAATATAGTATTGCACATTTGACAATAAAAGATATTGAAAACTGGCCCATGTAAATCATAGCTACTTTGAAAATTTGGAGTGCGCTACTTCAAAAAAAATCAAGTGCTATGTTAAAGCTGCCCTGTTTATAGTCCATATGTAAGTTCTGCAGCATTAGGAATCTGTCACAATTGTTGTGTATTTTTTCAGTTCCCTCTAAAATCTCAACTGAAACTCATAATGCAACTTCAACTCAAACTCATGGTGTAAGTTTGTTTTGGGACCAAGTGAAATAGTAGTGTGCAAGAGGCTTTTCTAAGAGTGCAGTTGCATCTCATGTCATTGTGGAAGTAGTACTATAAAACACACAAATGCGGAGATGCATTGGGGTTATATAAGAAGCCATATACAACATATCAGTTAACAGTAGGGTTAACTAAATGCACATCGAATGAGTATGACCTTTTCCACAAAAGCAAACTATGAGCAATGATCCGTTGATTTCGGTGATCTTAAGAAGAACGCGATCTTAAGATTTGAGTGTAATTGTAAGTTTATTTGTACACAGGGTGGTATAAGTGTGTGCGTGTGTTGAGTGGGCGTGTGTGTGTATGAACAGATGCTACAGTTGTATCCAGATGAGAGGCGTTAAAAAAAACAAACTATGAGCAATGGAAAACCATGGACCAATTTCAGTTGAAGCAAGAGTACAACAAATGATGTTGAATGGTGGAACTCATGAGTCATGAGCAATGTTATAAATTTGGTTGATTTTGGTACAACTTCCTGTGAACCCTCATGTCATATTAGACATTGAAGACATGGAATTAGTGTTCCTTGAGGTCCTGCAAAAGTTATTTATTCAGTACACTGAATTTGGGACTCGGGAAGAAATTGCATTCCCAGAGTTATAGCTCATTGCATCGTATTCATTCGTAATAATCTGAGGCTTGACGTGTTTTCCATATGTTCCATAAGTCACTAGTATCTCATTGTAAGCAAGAAGTTTGTAAAATTAGCACTCATCACAAACATCATCACTTTGCTTGAACTAGCCTTCTCTCCATTATTCTCTCCTGAAGCTGCCCACTGCAGGTTCAACTCCTCCGAGACAACTCAGTTACCGCATCTCGTGTTGTGATGGGAGTAAGTATTACAACACACACAAATGATCGATGGTATGGGGTAATATAACAAGCCAGACACTAAAATGTCAGTTTTAGTCTTTAACGGGGTATAAATCATGAACGCTATAAGTCATAAGAGGTAGGTTAATGCACATGGAACATGACTTCTCCGACAAAGCAAACTAAGTGTGAAGAAACTGCAGCAAACCAAGGGGACCAATTTCTGTTGAAGCAACAGAAAGCAGGTGTGGGGTGTGTGTTATAAGGACTTCCTTGTCTCTTTTAGTCTATTTATTTATTTATTTATTATCTTTAAATCATGTCGTTTTATCCGTGTCCAATGGGAGGAGAGATTTATATTATGTTAAAAATCAAGTGGCTAGCGAGTCTAGAGTCGCTGGCCTCAGTTGCTCTCCAAAAGAACTAGTCTCTCTACCTTTGTCGGTCACTCATAGACGATCTCTTTAGGACATCCATTTTTTAATAATAAATTAACAAAGACGAACGTCGTAACTCTGACCGCTTATGTTAATCAAACTATTCATAGAGACTGTCACGGTCTCCTTAGGATATCCATTTCCGTAACAACTAACAGATTTAAGGAGTGTTTATTCTCGCCCATCTACGGATCAGCCAGCAAGTCATTAGTCTCACTGGAGACGCCCTTAGGACATCCATATCACTGAAGTTATATTAGGGAACCGTTGGAGATGCTCTAAGTGAAGCATTAGCTCTACCACGGTTAGTACCTGACTAGCTGTTAGCTGATGGTTACACTACGAGGCCGAGCTGAGCTGTGGATTGTTGCAGATGGCGCGGTTTGGTTGGATTGTCTCTGCAGCTATGGATCTTCGTCATCCACAGGGTCATCCCAGTTACAACTTACAACGACCTCACCACAAGAATAAACAAGATACCATGTAAACCCGCAGGCCTTCTTACGTTAAATTTCAAGCCAAAGCGGAGAGTAAACAATTACGAAATGTCTGTACCAGCTGATTCCACAAGTGAGTAACATCGCCCTGTGACAAAAGCTTGCTTCTACAATCAACCACATTGTGGCTTTCATTCTAGCAATTGCAAGTAGAGACAATGTTTGTTGTTGGATCAGAGGGGACGCGGTCAGCTCATGATTACACATGAAATCACTTGTTACTCGACAGACAGTGTACTATATACACAGCTCCACAAAAAATGCAGGATATCGTTTCACAAAGCTAATGGCTATTCCTACAAAAAACAACTCCTTAACAATCAGAGAAGGACGCAAGTCAAAGATCTGGACGACGGTTAGGGCTGCTTCTTGATCCGTTTCGAGGCTGTTTTGGCCAGAGCATTGCATATCTCCCTCTTTCTCTTGGCGTTTTCGTCCATCTTCCCAGAGGCAACGTTGGCCTGCCGTTCCAGCGCTTCCCTCACAAAGAATTTCAGCCTCCATAGGGCTGTCTCGCTCTGCATCCCAGACCAGAAAAAAATATAACCAAAAAGGTTGGAGGAAACTGTCAAGTTAAACGCACAGGGTGGTATTCTTTCCTTAATTCTAAGCCATGATGCAGTATAACCAGTTATGTTCATGGTCATTGAAACAAAAAAGAAAGAGTGAGCGCAAAGGGACACATAAACCAACCTGGGCATCCATATCAAGGTCCACTTCTTCTGCTTTGGTTTGGAAGCTAGGATTATCTTGTGCAACAATTTCTAACGCCTTGTTAAGATCATCTGGAGACAAATGGCAGAGACCTGCACCCAGCTTCCTCTTCTCATCTGTGGTCATTTTCCTATAATATCAAAATTTCAGCAACCATATGGTCCAGATTTGGATACACAAGTAGAATGTCGTCATCACAACATAAAAAATAATAGCATATAATCAAATCAAAAGCATAGAATGAGCATTATAAGATATACCTGCATCTGTGAACCACCATTTTCCGGATCTCCTCCAGCTTCCTATTGATCTGATTTAGCTGAGGGAAAAAAAGGAGGACGTACTGAATATCCATGGGAAATAGAATAGAATACTTCAAATCTAATACTGAATGAGGCAACGAAGATGAGTCAACATTTGTACATATTGCATGCAAAAACCACAGCATCAAACTGCTATTAACATCCCAGAAACTAACAGCATAAACGAGCATCATACCTCATCATCAGTATCTTTTGCTAGTTTTGCGATTGCAACTTCTCGAGAAGTATTTGTGGTTGCAACACCCTTTGATTCCTCCTCCTTTTGTCTTTTCTCCTACAAGCATATGTAGAGAAAAATATAATGCACAAACAAAAGGTTCTGACATGTTTTTATTGGCTATGCAGTGTGTGTGTGTGAGAGAGAGAGGAGAGAGAGATGTATGACTAAAAAACTTTACCTCACTCTCAACTTTAGGAAGAAAATGGAGCCACTTCTCTTCAAATTTCTCAAGCAATGATTTAGCCATCAAGTGGATCACATTTTGATCATCATTGTACTTCATCGCATTGGCAAAAATTAATCGAACATCAGAACATATTTCTCGAACATTGGTGTAGGTACCATCCTTCCTTTCCATTTTTTTCTGGATGGTAGAGAAGTCCATAGGTTGGGTAATAATCTGTTAACAAGATAAACTAAATACATGAAAATCACTACAAACTAACTTTACTGATACATAAATAATGTCTCTGCCTTGGTTGTTCAAAAAGGACATGATAATAACAAAACCAAGCGGCTCTAACTAAGGTGCATCTAACCAGTTTCCAAGGAGAAGCTGAATACAGAGAAACATATACAGATAAATGCCAAGGATTCCACAATTTGAAGAAATACAGGGAAAATAATAAATGATGCAATCTTGTGATAGACAATAGAGGTTAAAGACACAACCATGTACTTCAGGAAACTGAACATAAACTGTTGTATTAATTCAATGTTAAAACTCTAAAAAGGGAGTGAGAATGTTCCACTGCTAAAGGAAAAGCCACTCACTACAATGGCCCATATCCATAGCAGTTATATACTTATATACTTATATACCTGTGCTTGCAATTTAATACAAACGGAGGGCAAACTGGATCAAGGTAAAAGCCAGTGTACCTCTTCAAGATTATGTATTGCTCATGCCAGGATAACACTAAAGACATACAGCAACATCAGTAGTGAACTAGTGATTAATATTTATACTAACCTACAACAATATCCCCTTGTAATCAAAATTACTACTGCATTAGGAATCAACAATACAGAAATAAATGACAAAAATATATTAGCAGTCTTAACCATTACTTTGTGATAGTCAGGAATGTGCAGGGTTACAACATCCACTGGCTCCAGAAATGGCCATGCATCTTTATGAGAGGTGATCTGTAAGGATGAAAATCAAGAAGATTGAGTGCAAATGGCAAAAGGATAAATGGAAACTTTCATATGGCAAACCAATCACACACTTTCTGATTCTCCTAGAATAACTCAGTAAAAAAATCAGAAGGACCTAATATTAATTTAGAGGGATGTTTCTCTCTCGGTCTCTCCAAAATTATAGATGTAGTGATTTGGAGTTTAGAGAGGTCAGGAACTCAGGGAGACACACAACAAAATCTCTATACAAAGCTTTGACTTCTGGGGTGTGGTGAATCAACATACAGTGGATGTAATGTATAAGACTGCAAAGAATTTCTAATGGTGAAGATTTTTCTGTGGATGGCATTCCATGGTAGGATCCAATCAGCAGTCCATATTAAGAAAACAAAGTAGACTTTAATGACTTTTATTCCACCTGGCTTGAGATATAGAAAGAAAAAGGTTGGTGATTTGTCGTGCAGGTTTTTTGTGGGTGCTGTGGAACACAAGTAACGATCTGGTGTTTAACAATAAATTGATCAAGGATCCAAAGGCGGTGATGGTCTCAGAGAAGGATAAAGAAAGTGTAGCAGAGCTTATCAGATACATGGTAAACGGCATTGACCAAGTTTAGAGTGCTGTTTGCTCTATTGCGTTTGAGTTTTTGCTAGGTTGCAGGAGTCTAGAGATGTTTTTGCATGAAGTGCTCAAAGTAAATGTGGCTGTGGCTGTATATTTGTGGCATTTTTGCTGTTAGGTTTTTAGAGGAGTTTGCAGAGTGGTGGTTTAGACTCTGGTGAGTATTGAGTTAGTTTGTGTCTTTCAGGTTTTAGAGATGTTTCGTTACAAGCTAGTGGCCACAGTAAGCTGTGCCAATGGTTTTGGTCTAAAAAGGGAAATTGGATGGGACCACTGGAGAAGAAAATTATAAACATTGTCAAAACTATCTGCAGGCTAAAGAGATATCAGGTATTAACTCAATTGAAACAATTGACAATATGATCAGTAGACAACAAAGACATCTTTATGCCTCAATAAAGATGCTTTTGAGCTGCATATGTGATCTCATCAATATCACTTTCAAAAGCTGCAACGGTTTAAGCTGCAACCGTAAACCGTTTCATCAGGTCGTTTACTGTTCTAAATTGGCCAGACTTTATATAGCATGCTTCGATGCAATAATACAGAACGAACCCAGCAAGCACTGACGAGATAAACAAAGAAACGTGCAGAGATTGTTCATGCCAAGATTCAAGAACCAACTCGAGAAATTACCTCTTTCAAAAGCACGCCGAACTGGCGCATAAGGTCGGGCATCCCCTTCGAGTATGCCCCATACCTGCCACCACCGCCGCCCTTCCGCCCGCCGCTTCCGTGCTTCTTGCCATCATAGAAGTCCACCACCTCTTTCACCCGCTTCTCCAGCTGCAGCACACATCGCAAACAACCCCCAATCTGAGAACTACTGCGCTCGAATTGTCGCGTAAACGAACAAGAACACAAATTCCCCAAAATTCGCCAAACAAGACATTCTAATCGACGCTTCTCCCGCACTAGAATCGCGTCGTCGTCGCTATACGAGACGGGACCAGGAGCAGGCGGGCGGAGGATTACCACGTCGGTCTTCGAGACAAGGTCGTCAACCTGGCGCCGGAACGCGTCGGCCTCCGACTCCACCTCGCGGGAGCCCGCCTCCGCTGCCGGCGCTGGGGCGCCGTTCGCCGGCGTCATCTAGGGTTCGCGGCCGCGCGCGTGTGCCGGCGAACACCTGCAACTACACTACAGCCGACCGCCGCTCTGACGTTTTTTTTTTTTTTCCTTTTTTTCTTTTTTCTTTTTTTACGGCAAGTGCTGTCGATGATGATGACCACCGTTGGTGTACAGCTCTCTATGGGCCGGGCTCAACATAACAACATGGGTTGGGCTGCATAGGTGGGCTAAACAGGCCTAGTCCATAAGGTTGTGGATTGCTTCTTTTTTTGAAAAATGAGACTACTCTAATTTACATACGCCATAGATCAGCTAGTTGAATTAGCTTGTGGTGGAACCTGCCCATCAGGAATCAAAGTTTTTGACTTAGATACCATTGCTCGTATTTTACTGGATTTATTTCAAAGAATTTTCGACGCTATACTTTAAGTGGTAAGCTTCCAGAGAATTTTCTGGCGTGATGCTTAAGCAACGTTCTCATCGAGCCGCCAGTATTCAGGAATCTTCATAGTTGTTCTAGATCTGTAGGCTTAATTTTTCAAAAGTGCTCATAAGAGTAGAGTTTATATACGTATGTTCATAGGGTGAGTATGCGTGCGTATTAGACGTCTACGCTATACCGTGCAATCTCTAAAACAGCATATTATGCAATCGAAAAATAAGAAAAAGTTCACTTTGTCCTCACTAGTTTTCTGCAAAAGTCTAATTTTCCTCTCTAAATGCCAAAACCGAGTAAAACGTATGTTCCAACTTTTCAAACTGTGTGTTTCATCTCCTTTGAGCGGTTTTAAAGATGGTTGTCATTTTCTTTTCTATTTATTTTGATATGATCTTTAAAATATCATAGTTAATTATAAAAAAATCATAAAATAAAAATCTAATTTTATTAAACTTCACATTTATATATACACAGTGAATATATAATATGATATAGTTTAGTACAAAAGGTGCTGTGAATTTAGATCTATGATTTACTCTAATTAAATAAATTAAACCATAACTACAATTTCTTTAGTCCAATTATTTTTAAATTTTTATGGTGGCCTATTTATTGTATGCATGAAAAAAATTCAAACTTATTGGTTGACGTATAACTCAGTTATTATTTATTTAGGTTTATGATTGTTAAATCTAAATAAATCTATAACTAAGTTATAGATAATCCAATGAGTCTGAATTTTTACTAAAATTGATGCATACAACAATTAGCCCACCATAAAAAATTCTCCAAATCAAAGGAGGTGTTTTACTAGGTTTTGGTGTTCATGGAGAAAAAATAACTTTAGCAAAAAATAAGAGAGGAAATGTAGACTTTCTTTTTTCAAAAAACAACAATATAGCGGTCCTCTTATTTTCCTACTAAAGTTATAAACCAATATTTTTACCTAAAACTCAGACCGTGCGGGATAGCATGTGCCCGCTACCATTCATATTAAGGTAGATGACTCCTCACCCAGTCTAAGAAAAACCCCCCATGAACCTGGTACCCCGCCCGCACATAAGGGCTCGTTACCCTATGAGTGGGTCAGTGCCATAAATCTATATTTTTGTGTAACGCGGGGTGAAAGAGCTTTTTTACCTCCAACACTATAATTCTTTTCCATGGGGTATCAAACCCGGGCCGCAAGTGTGCCACCCAGAGAAATTGGTTTTTTACCCCACTTGTACTTATATTTTTTACCTCACTTAACTTTTAAAACTATGTGGCACCATATAAAAGAAGAAAACCAGACAAGTTAAAAGTCTAGGTAGGTAAACATGACTAGATTTTTTTAGAAAAATTCAACAATTCATAAAAATAAAATTTTAAAATTTATCCAAATATTTTACATTGAAAATGATTGCAATTAAAATTACAAAAATTTGGAGCATCGCCAGGACTAAGTTTGGATGTGGGGGAGGAAGAGAGTGACAATGGATGTGAGAGAGCTTGCCCGCCCACAATCCGCCTCCACCATTGGTGAATCCCTACTCAATGCCATGCCCCAACCAGAGATGTTCTCAACCCTCGCAGCCGTAAATCCAAACTAACCCAGAAGACGAGTTGGAGAGAGTTTGGATCTGCCTCCAACGTTGGTGAATCTCTACTCAAGGACATGCCCCCACCAGAGATGTCCTAAACCCTGATAGCCCTAAATCCTATAACCAGGAATACAAGTTGCGAGGAGAGTTTGGATCCGCCTCCACGGTTGGTGAAGCCCTACTCAAGGCCATGCCCCCACCAGATGTCCTAAACCCTGGCAGCCCTGAATCCTAGCTAACCCTGAAGACAAGTTGGAGGGAGAGTTTGGTTGGTCTATCGGAGTAGAGGTGTGGACAGAGATCGAGTTCTGCATGGTATGGGTAAGGACTGACAACATAGTGGTCCATGAAAATACTGGATCGTACCAAGTTGAGAAACCATTTTGGACGGCACAGCACAACAACCTGAATTGGGCTGAGGTACATCAATTACACGTACAATGGACGTGGTATTGCCAAATTCTAGAAGAAAAGTGTGTTATTTGATTACAAATGTATAACATATATGGACGTGACAAATCAAGCCTCCATTAATTTACATAAAGCATGCTGTAAAAGCTAAATGTTCAAGAATCACATAGAACAAAGAGGTTCAAGTTATAACACAACAGAATATTACAGATAAACTCAGAATAATCTAGTTGCCAAGTGACTGAAACTACAACACTAGAAGTGACACACAATAGTCACAGCTCTGAAATATTACGCGGACTGAAAAAAAAAGTGAAAATGTTGAAATAACTTTCCAAGCAACACTATTGTTGCAAAAGCTAATTAAACCCGAGATGCAAGAAGAGGCCATTGGACAAGTCATGCTACTTCACCAATATTTGTAATATCTCAGCAGTTGAAGATGATCATGGTAACATCATGGGCTTGAATCTTTTAGCTACTAATAAAGCCAGATCCAGGACCAATTAACCAAGAAGGTAACAAACAGAAGAAACAAAGGAAAGGTAATACAACACACAATCCCAATGCTTCATGTTACAGGAGCATATATGACCTCTCTTGGCTTTATTGCAAAGAGTTATATTCAGCGTGGGGCCGTGGGCAATATTGATTTGCTATTGGTTTCAGTCATTCAGATCAGGTATGATGTCATTTGCATATGAAGAGTAGCCTTAAACTTCAGAAGACTCGTTGCTAAACTGGACAGCACATACTGCCAGAACAGTGGAAGTTAACCTTCCTGGAGGCTGGTATACATACAGATAAAAAAGACCTATTTTCAATTAAACAGAACATATGTGGCAGTTGCTGAAGTAGTATCAGGAAGGGAGACACTTTTGCTCTTAACATCAACAGCTGCAATCAGGCAGGCAACTCATCCTCTTCCAAATACCAAATTGGCATGGATTTATTCATTCATTGAATTAAAGCGCATAACACAGCCAGAAAAGTGGATGATCACACTCACACTGCAATCATCCTTATTTCTTACCAGGAGAGGTACTCTATACCCTGGGAACCACAATGCAAATGAGCCAGCACAAGACAACAATCGAAATCCGAGCCCCAACAAACAGAGCAAGAAGCAACCGTCTTCTATGGCTGCTGCTTGGGGTCACGGTACCCAGCATCCACCAGGACCTTCTCCTTCTTGGCGAGCTCAATGTCGTGATCAACCATCATCTCCACGAGCTGCTGGAACCCAACCTTGGGCTTCCATTTGAGCAGCTTTCTGGCCTTGGTGGCGTCCCCCTGGAGGCTGTCGACCTCCGCAGGCCGGAAGTACTTCTTGTCAATCTCCACATGGTCCTTCCAGTTGAGGCCGCCGTAGCCGAAGGCGGCCTGTAGGAACTCCTCGACGGTGTGTGATTCCTCGGTGGCGACGACGTAATCGGCCGGCTGGTCCTGCTGCAGCATGAGCCACATTGCCTCGACGTAGTCCCCCGCGAAGCCCCAGTCCCTGGCCGCCGAGAGGTTGCCGAGGAAGACCTTGGTCTGCAGCCCGACCTTGATGCGCCCGATGGCGCGCGTGATCTTGCGCGTGACGAAGTTCTCTCCTCGGCGCGGGGACTCGTGGTTGAAGAGCACGCCGTTGCAGGCGAAGATGCCGTAGGCCTCGCGGTAGTTGACGGTGTACCAGTGCGCGGCGACCTTGGCGGCGGCGTAGGGTGAGCGCGGGTGGAAGGGCGTGTCCTCGCTCTGCGGCGGCGGCGTGGAGCCGAACATCTCCGAGGAGCCCGCCTGGTAGTAGCGGATGGGCTTGCTCGACAGGCGGACGGCCTCGAGCAGGCGGAGCGCGCCCGTGGCGGTGACGTCGGCGGTGTAGTCGGGGACCTCGAAGGAGACGGCGACGTGCGACTGCGCGGCGAGGTTGTAGACCTCGTCGGGCGCGATGGCGTCGAGCGCGCGGCGGAGGGAGGAGGAGTCGGAGAGGTCGGCGTAGTGGAGGCGCATCGGCGGTCGCGGCGACGACGGCACCGCGTGCGGGTCGTGGTAGATGTGGTCCAGCCGCTGCGTGTTGAAGTTGGAGGAGCGGCGCATGAGGCCGTGCACCTCGTACCCCTTGGAGAGGAGCAGCTCCGTCAGGTAGCTCCCGTCCTGCCCCGTGATGCCCGAGATCAGCGCCACCTTCCGCGCCGGCGCGAGGGACCGGGGCACCGGGGGGACGGTCTCGCCGTCGCCGGCGGCAGCGCCGTTGGAATGAGCCATTTGGGAAGGGAAGGGAAACGAGGAAGGGGATTGATTGCCGCGGGTCGCCGGCGGTCAGATCTGCCCTGCTCGGGAGAGGGGAAGCAAAGCAAATTTGGGGCGGAAGTAAATAGGGGAAGGCAGGGGGAATTTTACATTTTGAAGATCGTCGCTCGCTCGATCGTCGTCCTTAGAATGCGTCTTATATATTTAACATCTTTATAACTCGTGTATCTTTATTTTGCCATATTTGCTCATCTGGCACGCCATGGCGATATGACGTGGTGGCACACAGTCAGCAGGACCCTGCAAAAAGACTTGGCTGCCCCTGGCTATTTGCCCCTTTCTCGTGCGGGCAACGCCAACTCCCGACCCGTTCTTCTTCCTCGCGCGAACGTCGCCGTCGCCTGCTTCTTCTTCAGCTTGCCCGCCGCCGCTGCGCTTGCTCCCCTCCGGCCGTCCCTAAGCCACGACGGCTAGCTGCTGCGCTCGCGACGGATCGAAGGTACGTGCCCCTTGCCGCTCCCTTTGCCCCTACATTCCGCGGCATTTAGGGTTAGGGTTCATGGGGTCATGGACGGCCATTGATGTCGATACAGCGCGAGGTTACTGGGCCGGAGTCGTTGTAACACCATGGTGTTAAGCATGCATTATCTTGCATATCATGAGCATAATCATCTCTTTGCATAGTCATTGTTTACATGAAATGATAAAATAAAAAATGTGCTTGTTTTGATTTGAACTAGGACCCCGTCCGTTGTACGTCCTCAAGTCATATTAAATTTATGCCTCATATTTAGCTAGAAGCATAAGTCGTTCCGACCGCGAAGCCTGAGTTTGATTTGGACCGGGAGTCGACCTGCTGTACGCATCGTATTGGAGAAGATGGGAGACCACGGGTTACGCGGAGAGTAAGTCCGAGGTCAGGGTCGCCCTGAATAAGGCAGCCGGGCGGTTCCTGGATACGATGGTACCTGTTGATCCCGCGACTTATCCGAATTGAATCTTCGATGATCTGTAGCTCACTTTAGCGGGTGAGTGTGGTTTGTGTGAGGAATACCCCACCAGCTGGTTAGTAATCGATTATAATCGCCATCGTTCCTGGACAGTGAACACTTGACTTGAGCAGCGGCATCGTAGTAATAACTTGAATAAAGAGATGAGATGGTTGAGCCGTGATGTTGAAAGGCACTCAACTGGAATTGGTTACTATTCTTGTTGAATAATTCTTACCATGCTTGTTTAGTACAGGTGCTAATTTAGCATGATAAGGTTAATCAATTAAAATACAATGCTAGAAGGTTATGATCAAATCTTTCTTTAATGCAAGCTTTTCTGCAACTGATGAGTCAGCTATCCTACTTATATAGCCTTGCATATTCCTTGGAGTCAATTTATTTTTAGTTTATGACGGGTAAGTCTAGCTGAGTACATCCTCGTACTCAGGGTTTTATTTTCCTATGTTGTTGCAGATGGTGAGATGTTTTATGGCTATTGCCAGCACTGCTTCTATCCCGCGTTGGGTGATGACTAGACCTTGGGTTTGGTCACTCCATTCTATCTTATGCTTTTGCTGGATATTGACTGAAGACCTGGCATAGTATTTGAACTCAGCGTGTGTGGATTGAAACTAGATCGCTTCCGTTTTATTTCGAAGTTGAACTTGAGTTGTAATAACTTATTTCGAACTCTAATGTTTTAAATTATGTGCGAACTATGTATGTTGTGAATGGTGACGGCTAAACTTATTACGATCTTGGCTATACCGGAAAGTTTAAAATACTTCAAGATTTCAGTATGACTACCGGGTTTATTAGGTCTCAATCATGTAAGTTCGCTATCAAATGGTGAATTACGTGCTTGTGCTCTAATAAATTGGTCGGTTCTGTTACAGTCGTCGTGAGACATTTCTTTACCAGGCACAGGCGCAGCCTAGTGGAGGCGAAACTGGGCTCTTGCCCGCCTGCTCCGCACGCGCAGCTTCGCTAATCAACATGGCGGGCTGTTTGTCGAGAAGATGAAAGACACGTCTGACAGCCAAAGAAGATAAACAGTGCTCTGTTTTAGTTGAAGTGAAGCGAATGAAGGGGTATTGCCTTGGTGGGTTTGTTCTCAGGTGGACCAAACTGTAATGGCTCAGGTGGCCCAGCTAAAGAAAACGTGCTATCCAATATCCAGTAGCATTCGTATGTGGCCCTCCTAATAAAAAAGCTATCCACTAACCTTTGTACGTAGCTGCAGCCCACAATAGCAACTTGAATTGCCCCCTTAATTTACTGGCACGCTTACCACGCAGCCATCCTCTGCCACTTCTTTGCCATCTGAACAAGTCTGACACTAATTCACGGTTGCTTTCTCTGCACTTATGGATTAATATTCAGAGGAATTTAGTTTGAATAAGTAGGTATGTTCAACTACTAGGTGATTAGCTTGATGATGGGCTAATAAAGTGCTCGTGGCTTCGTGCTATGGCTCCGAACATGCACTTGTTGGAGCCAATTTCTTTATGTTCATATATCACGATGTGCTCAGGGAGTATTTGTAGCCGAGGCAGCCTTGGGGTCTGGTCCACTAGTAAAAGCGGCCCGTGTATACTTGCCAAGTGAGCAAGCAAAAATTATTCTTTTCTTTTTCCGGACTTTGTGAAATACAGATATCGAAGGCTGTATATTGTACATCTCTCCACACCACACCCTTCTTTGGCTCCATGAATGTAGGCCGATCTATCAAGGTTAACAAAGTTAACACCGCGTTATTGTGTACTAATAAAGTACTTCGTCCAAATTATAGTTCATTTGATTTTTCTATACAAAATTTAACTATTTATCTTATTCAAAAATTCTATAAAATGTTATTTTCTTTTGTCACGGCATACTTTATTAATAAAAGTTCTTCAAGAATGACTTAAATTTGACTATGTCTGCATGTATTTTGAATAAGTGAGCTATCAAAGTAGAGATCAAACAAGTTAAACAACTTACAATTTGGAATGAAGCAAATAGTAAGTACTGAGATCTTTTAAATTAAAATATATGTTTGGAACACATAAATTTCTTAGAAATCATGCATAATAAATTTTAAGGAACCAGTTTAATTTCACAGAAACAAACTATGAACAGAGAAAAATATTTCAAAATCTCCTATAAATTGTTCTAAAAAATGCCTTAAAACACTTTGGGTATAAGAGAGCACACTATTCTGGTAGATCACCTAAAACATGTCTTATAGTATGGGTTAACTCCTTCATTTATGAAAAAGTGTACTTCTTAAAAGATCTCTAAAAAATTATAGATACATGAGATGACATATAGCATATTGCAGCGCCTCCATCTTCTAAAATGCTAGTACATTTTTAGATCTAGTGGAGGTTCTTTAAGATATGATATGAGGACACCTTTGAAGACATTATTATATCATTATCATATAGAAATTCCATAAAATTAGTTTAATTTCTCACAAAGAATACGAGATTTAGGGGGCAGAACATGACGCACTCACGAGCGTCACATGTTTAGAGCTCCAAGAGTCTTTTTTTTTTAAAACTTATTCTCTAAAATATAAATCAGTATTTAGAGACTCATTTGAAAAAAAAATCGCTATCTATATCTTTTCACCCTCCAGCATCTTTTCTACATCTTGTGTGCATGCTACTAGATAGTTCATCTCGCTCTCCATGTTTACCATCATAGAGAATAATAATATGTAAATATTTAAGTAAGAAAAAAGACTATTAGTTTGATGAAAAAAGACTATTATTGGAGGGCTATTCATCAAAATATCTATTCCTATCAATAAGGAAGGATATGGATAGTTTTTCTTTAAGATGCTCTTATAGCCAAATCACTAAGCCCTCGTATGTGTACTTGGTGGCCACTTCAAATGTCAGCAAAGAAATAAAACACAAAATATAGGGAAAAATCGGATTGAAAATAGATGACTGGGAAACAGAGAAAAATAGTGATAAAGCGCGCGGCTTTTTCCAATCAACAATTCATGTTACATGAATCATAAAATATGGCAATGTTTTATTTCCGACAGCTCTCTTACACACATGAGACCATTAATAATGCATAAAACAGTACCATAGCACAATCACGAAGTGCCTTTTGTCGTTGTTTTACGACGAAACAAACATCCATTGTTAGCACTGTCCTTTCCCAACATTCTTGTCCCTACGTCATTGGCTTTTGCTTGCTAGGGACGCCATGGCCCTTGGCAATGGGCTAGTCCATCGGTTTCCCTGTTTTTAGTACAATTTTTAAAAGTAATAAAAAGAAAATTTTGAAAATAATAGTGAAATTTTATTTATTTGCTTCTCGAGGCTGAGTGCTTCACAATTTCGCACGTGCACTAACTTATTCCGCACGTGCAATTCACTATCGATCGGTTTGACTTGTCTGCTATATGAGAAATTGAAATGTCCACAAAATTTCCTAAGAAAACAAAAAAATTAAAAGGCTGGTTTAGCTATCGAGTGCAGTATTGCTTGTAGAGTAATAATAAATACGCATAATTTTCACCATATGTATCACCACCTTTCAGGGGTTATGCCATCGTGCTCATGTTCACCATCGAGTTATTAATGTTAGAAAAATAATTAGAAAAATCAATTATCTAGGGATTGTTTGATACATAATATTACTAGCTACTAGTTTGGACTAAAAATTAGTCTAAATAGGTTATAGTTGGTTAGTAAGTCATTCTAGACTTGGCTAAAAAATTAGTCCTTCTATTAGCCTTCATGTTTAGATTCACTAATAACTAGAGTTTGATTTTTTTGATGCATTTTACTATGTATCTAGATAAATAATATGTCTACATATATAGTAGAATGCATGAAAAAAATATCAAAGTAAACTGTAATTTAGAACGAACGGAGTAGTATTTAGTTAGCTACCAATTAGCTCTTGTATCCAAGTGGCCTCTAGTCTAACCGATCTCCACACAAACATGCATATAGCCATTTATTTGTCATTCCACAGATGTGCGTGCCAAAGTTTACACTAACATCGCTTTAAGAATGTACGAAAAATTGAAATGTCCATTTCCTAGTGAAAAAATAGCCAAAATGGTAGCTATCTAGTACTATTTATGAAGCATAATTTGCACACCTGTTTCAGGGGATGGCATCATGCCCGTGTTCACCATCCAATATTAATGTCTGAAAAAAAGTAGAAAGGTCAAATTTATCATTTTATAAATGTGCACGCCAAAAGTTTACATTAACATCAATGAGGTTTTAAGAATGATTCACGGCATTTATTTTGCAAGGTGATGGCATTGCCATTTTCTTGCATCCAAATAATTCGAGGAGCGTTTTTCTCATTGGTTCTCAAATATGTATAAAACTAGTTAAATTTAGGTCATTCTCGAAGATCTTTTATTAATAAAGCAAACAATAACAAAAGAAATAATATTTTAAATAAATTTTTGAATAAGACGAGATGGTCAAACTTGGGATAAAAAAAATCAAACGAACTACAATTTAAGACAGACTAGTAGAAAAGTCCTAGGGACATTTAGGGTTGTATGACTGTCTACACATGCTGTTATTTCTTTTTCAGATCGAGGATTGTATCACTGTCTACTCAAAAAGTAACGAGAAACAGATATGTATTCATTTTTTCCCAAGAGAGACAAATGTATATGGTTTATGTAAAGGATGAAAACTCTCCTGTTTGGAACATACGAGTTTTTTCCATTCACGTGCTTGAATAGTAGTTGCCGTTCTTATTTCCTGAGAAGTAAAAAAATCAACTTTAACTTAATATATAAGGAAATAATGATATTTATAACGCATAAATAGCATCATTTTTTGACCATTAAATTTATTTTTATAATAAACTTATTTTAAGTTACAGATGTTGCTATAAACTTAGTCAAGTTTAATAAAGTTTAGCCAACACATTTACTAGTAGTCCATGAGACAAAGGTCAGAGGGAGTAACCAAACAAACAATAGGTTTTTTTTCTCGAATACACAAAAAAATACGTAGATGTATTAAGAAAAAGAGTTCTAACAAACGTACAACGTGCATCTCGCCGAACGAGATCTGCGTGCGCAGCCATAACTAGAACGTCCTAACGGAAGATTTTTATGTCCATATTACGCAAAAGAACAAAGTGCGAGCGTTGCCTCGTCCTACGTGTCTTCGATGAAGAACTCCAACGCGCGGCCTTTGAAGTTTGAACGTGCCTCCACCAACAGTGAGAATGAAATGTCAAATCACCTGTGTAGGCAAGCGAAAGTTAAATATGTAACTTTGCTTGAGAGGGCATAGTGAGTAATAATAAGAACACTGAACCGTCAAATTACCTCGCGTAGGCGAGTCAAATATGTAGCTTTGCTTCAGATGGTAAAGAGGAATTATATCAGGGCAGGCTCATTGAACATCTCCAACCCCAACAAACCTGGTGTCTTTCAGATACGTCTAACGCTACCAAGCAAACACGCCTTGGTTTGACCGGCCGCCCGGAGCACCGGGCTTGGCTTCCGTTCCATGACGATCCCCATGCATTGACCCGGTGCCCAGTTGGCTCCACTTTTCACCTCTGCCACGGATTCCCCAAACCGAGGCACAGATAGATCCAAGGATGCGATTTGTAAAAGGTAAACTCCGGATGGGTCGATCAGATCTACCGACAGTTAAAGAATACCTACTCCTCCTACCACAGTAGTAGCACGGATTATTGCAGTGCAGAACACAGGATTCAAGAATCCAGAACGCCGGTTGCAGAAACCAAACACCGGACGGACGGACTGCAGGCGACCGAGGACACAGACGCATTGCCCAGGCACGTGCTATGTCAAAGGTTCAAGTTCGAAGCAAGGAGTTGAATTGCCTCACATTCAGCCTCAGGGTGAGGTGTAAAAAAAAAAAACTGAAAGAGGCAGTGCAGACTCACGGTGCCCTACCGCCGTCATTCTCCAGGCTATGCCATGTCGGCTGGCAACGTCGGTGATATAGTCTCGGAAAAGAAACATTTCGCGATCGGTGCGACACTGCATCAGTCATCACAGAGTTCAGTTCAGGCAACCATCCATCGTAATAGATTCTATTAGTATGGTTCACAAGCTAATCATATGCATCAGTGTGTTTTCTGACCTGATGGCACTGCAGAGCTTGCATCCCCTGACAGCTCCAACTGTCGGTGACGGTGCCATCTGCAAAAAACAAGGCAAGGAAAAAACAACAGTCAATAGTTAAGCAACAACAGAGTAAAAATGATAGTTAAGCAACGCTCTGAAAAATCGATAAGAGCTAGCGCAATGTAAAGCATGGGAGTAGAATCCATCAATTTCCCAAGATGTGAAGTGCAGGACGGTGTTGGTGCGGTCTCCAAGCATGCAATGCCACCTTGTACACCGGCATCACAGAAAAGGCGGCACTGATGCGTGAACTGAAAGGTGGCAATTTCTTACCAGCTGAACCACGAGCAGGCGGGGATTTGCAGTGTTATCCACTTATCCTCATTGGAGTAATAAAGCTGTGTATAGCAACTTTCCTTTCATCCCAAGCGACAAGAAGTACTCATTGTTCATGGATTTCCATGCATGCGTGCCTGTACTCATTGTTCATGGAGACTCACAGTCACAGCTGCCCTGATCTTCAATGATCTTGTAGTACATTCCGATTATTCCTTTAGTTGGGTCTAGGAGTGATACTTGCTACTGAGTCTGCCCTCGTCTGTGTACTTAGATAGATCTCTTCTCTGGATCAGCTTTCTGTAATTCTTAGAACCCTAATTGCACTTCGATGATCCTTTCATTCTTAACAGATACTGAAGACAATTGTTTCATCTCAATGCCAACCGCTTCCCTGCTTTGTCTTGCAATGTTTAAGATCTTGGTGACAGCGACACGCCGACACCTTTGGGACTACTTGCTCGATGCTTGACCTCCTTTGGGCCATGCCTTGCAGTCTGCAGCAGATCAATCTGCTCCGCACAACTCAACCACCCCCTCTACATACCTTGATCACGGGTTATGTGTCATGCCTTGCTGTCTACAGTAACTACACTGACAATAATGTCTGTCAAAGACAAGTAGGAGCATGCAGCAGATTGGATCACAATCACAACAGTGCTCACAAGATTTCACAATTCTCTCCTAGCTCATTGAAATGTTCCCTGAGAAAAGTTGAAACCGAGAACTGTCGGAGTGAATATAACTAAGAGGAAAAAGGCAAGCCATGCTTCACCTCATGGTCACCTCAATAACCATAGCAGTACAACCACAGCAGATCGAATCAACTAAAGCACAATGTGCCTTAGGAACTGAAGGACTACTAATTTCCAAAAGAAGCTCAGCGAGATACATTTGTAATGTCGAGATCAATTTTTTTAGATCAGATGAGGAAGTGATTTTTTTATCATTAAAACATACTGATGCTACTCTATTACAAAATGGCTTAGAGAGAGAGAGAGAGAGAGAGAGAGAGAGAGTACTCAAACCATACCAAAAATTAAGACTGAAACACAACAAGATAACTAGGCAGTTACAAAATAGACATTTGCTAGTTAACATAACAGAGGAATGAGCATCAGCAAAAACTGTCTTCCATCAATGGTCAGATATCATGATCCAGTGGACAGGAAAAAGACTATATCTTTCAAATCCCTCTTTGAATTATCCCCCGTGTTGCGAAGTCATGAAGAAAGGACATGACCAGCTTCTAAACGACAGCAGGGATGTGATATGACCTGCTTCAATTGACAAAAGAGATGTCTGTGTGAGCCTCTTCAAGTGCTGGTATACTTTGGAGTGCTTCGACAAGCAGCTAAGCAGTGAGTTCTGGACGTCATTGTATTCAGCTTCGAAGAGAACTGCACATTTACTACCAATTAGAACATTACTAGTACTACATATTAACTAAAATTTTAAGAAAACTAATGATAGCCTGAGGATGCATAATTCTATATCATGCCTACTACAAAGAACAACCTACCCCAACTACTACTGGTAACCTCCCACTAAGTCAGATCAGAAATCTGCATGGAGCTGAACAATTACCAAAGCATACAAATCATTTAGTTGAAAAGAAAAGATGTATCACTCTCTCTTGCACATTATTTTTATATATATTTTTAATCTAGTGGCTCTACTGGGCACTCTGTTGGCCGAACAACTAAACTAAATGCGCTTAGCACAAATTCAAATATAACAAAAAAAAAAGTTCAACATATATGTAGCGGTGCTATTATCATATCATGTCTTGTCCTCCGACTCATAAGCCATTTGCTGACCATTTTTTTTTCTTAAAAATCATAATGATTTCCTTTTGCCAAATCAAAGCTAAATTTACGTTGCTTACTTTTTTTAAAAAAAAATATTGCCAAAAGTTGGCCCCGACCTAATTTTGCCACATGGCATGCACAATAGTTTATTATGCATTAGAAGAGCTTGGACTTGATGTCCGATAACCTACAAAGACAGAATAACAAAAAATACCATGGGGGGACATGTTCCCTTGGCTTTGTCTTGAGAAAGGAGAGTACCAAACCCTTTAGGGAGGTGCTGAGCTTCAAGCATCAGGGTTCAAGTCTAGGAACTTGAAAGCAGAAAGCATCATATCACAACGATTTCTAAGCTAATGGTGGTGCTTGGTGAAGGCCTCATAGTTATTTGCAACACATAACTTCGATCAGTAGAAGCACACCTGCTGAGTTCTGGATGAATGATGACCAAGTTCCTAGAAGACGATAGGCTATTTTACGT
>CM041638.1:49389115-49414641 GCA_023333625.1 Bothriochloa decipiens | reverse complement strand
GCGCCAGGGGGCCGCCCCCAAAAGCCGGCACCGGCGGCGGCCGGCCCTGTGCCACGTCACATATAACGCCCACACAGTGGGCATTTTTAAAAACGCCCACTGTGGGCGACTAGTTCTGTCATATTTCGAAACAAAAAATTAAAATTGTAAATTTTTTTAAAAAAATTAAAAATAAAAAAATTCTCAAATATCACCCGTGGAATGGAAATGGAAAGGCAAAGGAGCCCACAGCCCAAGCACAGAATACAAGCCCAGAACTGCCAGCCCATCTATCTATTCCCTTTCCTCCCGTCGGCGAGTCGCCGCCGCCAACACGTGATGCCGTACGCCGATATCCCCCTTAACCCTCGCCGTCGCCACCGTCGCCGCCGACGCGAAACCATCATCGCTGCAACCACAGCAACCGCTGGCCATTGATGGAGAAGGAGAAGAAGTTGAAGCAGCCTGCTCCCGACGCGGCAGCGCCCTTCGACGAGGGGAGGAGCGAGTGAAAGGGCAAGAAGGCCAGAAAGGAGAAGGCGGAGGCGCTACTGCCGTCACAGATCAAGAATAAGTCTGCATAAATACCAATTGATTTGTTGAATTTAGTGAAGAACTGCAGAAGCATTGCAACTAATACACTACTTTGTGAGGATCCAACAGCTATTATTTACTAATGTCTTGTAGAAACTATGGAAGCGGTGACATTGTTTAGAATGAAAAGTCGCAACTGAAATGAATTCCAAAGCTTAAGAGTGACAGTGAAATCATTGATTGTGTTATAGTAGCACACTCATCCATCTTCTCGGCCTGCTACAGCTCGTGGTTTCTGATCTCAGCCCACTCGTTCATGTTCCTCCCATGCAGCTGTTGGCTCTCAACCCCAAGCTCAAGCGTGCCCTTACCAGGATCTATGAAGTCTGTCCCTACACTATTGAGCAATGTCATGCACTGAGATGCGACCTGCATGAGATGAAGACTCAGCAGAACCTGGCTTCAAACCCACCACTTCCCCTTCTTACCTTCCCTGACCCGTTCGAGGAGGTTGACTACGAAGATGATGATAATAGTGGCATTGACTATGACAACGAGGAGTGGTATTCATGGTGTAGCCTACTCTTTTTGGCACCTTGAAAGGACCTAAATGGCCTAGAGGGGGGAGGGGGTGAATAGGCCTGTTTGAAAATCCTGAAACTCACAAACTCGAAATGTGAAAGTTAAATACCTATCGGAACTTCCGGTGGGTTTGGATCGGAAGTTCTGGTCACCAGAACTTCCGGTGCAAACCGACCAGAACTTTCGGTGCCCTACTGAGCTACGAAATCAGAGTGAAATGAGTTGTGATTTCGGTTTTGATTGTTACCACAACCTCCTAGATGTTGTTGATGATGATGTCGATATCCACGGAGCTTCGCACCTCACCGAATCGAAGATTGGGTCCTCCAACCTATGAATTTTTAGGGTAGAGAGGAAGAACATGAACAACACAAGAACAAGGGTAGTCGATGCTATCTCCTCAGCAAGACATAAGATTTATACCGAGCTTAGGCAATCCTCACAAAGGAGTTCCTACGTCTGTTGAGGTTACCACAAAGGTTTCCTCCCTCAAGCAACCACGAAGGTAAACTCAAGATTTGCCCTCACAAATGAATCAACACGGGCAGTCATGAAGAATGCCTAGCCGGCTAGGGCTTCAAGAACCCAAGAGTAATAAATGCAAACCACACCGGCAAGACGAGGAAGACAAGTGCTTAAGTCGACAATCGATACTCCCGCTCTCAAATCTCACGTCCCTAGCTCAAACAATCAAAGATTGAAGCTTGGAAGCAAAGTGGGAGAGAGAGTGGACGAGTTCAGCTCACAGGAGAGTTTGGCAAAGCTTGGGCGTTTTGAGTAGAATAGGCAAGAGAGAAGAGAAAAGGAGGTGAGAAAATATATATACACTCAGCCTCAGATGCACTACCGGAACTTCTGGTGGAACCACCAGAACTTCCGGTTAATTAGAGATTCGACTGTTGGGGAATGAAAAAGTCAACACTCAGATCTGGATGACTGGAACTTCCGGTCCGAACACCGGAACTTCCGGTGGGACCGAAACTTCTGGCCGGAGGCCGAAACCAAATACTTGCATGCGGTCGCTCCTGAAAATGTACTACCGAAACTTCCGGTCCGGGTACCAAAACTTTCGGTCCAGGTCGGAACTTCCGGTTCAAGGCCAGAACCTCTTTCTCGCACGCGGTCACTCGCGAGCACAGTGCAACCGGAACTTCCGGTCGTTGGACCAGAACTTCCGGTGCACCAGCTGCAAACATTTTAAGTGAATGTGAGTGCACGGTGTCTCTCAAACGCGATATCTAAACCAACATGAGCAGTTGTAGACCATGTCTAGCTAGTCTAATTTGCATCCCTCTTGTTAGTGCGGCGTTTTCTATAACTCAATTTTAAATATAAAAGAGTAAGCCAATTGAGTCGAAGCGCCTTTCATCAATAGAAATTTTGGGGGTGCTTGTATCATCAAATATATTCATTTAAATCTTTCAATGGACTAACACCTATTGATACACTCAAATAAACTTATTAGTCCCACACTCAAATAAACTTATTAGTCTCTAATTTGATTGTCATTAATTATCCAAAACCCACTTCGGAGGCGAATGCACTTACAAACTTTCCCTTTTGATAATTGATGACAACCAACTTAGGCTTACACTAAATTGAAAGAATTAAAGCTTTTGAATCCCAAATTTTATGGAGAGCTCCCCCTAAATGTATGCATAGGATTTTGAATTTTAAATCTTGAATAAAATCAAGACAACATACATTTAGAGCAAGCTCCCCCTAAATTTTGCAATCCATGGGGTGCTTAAAAGGTGTGTGTAACAGTAATGATCCGTGATGCTTATGACAAGATATATCACAAAGAGATAATTAAAAGAAAATGAATGGTTATGCAAGAAAGAAAAGTCTTAATAACAACATAACCATTCTAAAAACAACAATCAACATCACAATATCAAATATAGGCCATCACATCATGATATATCAAACAAGCATAAGTGTTTAGCCTACAACCATTCATCACACACATAGTTCATAGTTCACTACATAGTTCACTACATAGAGAGAGTTATATTACATAACCGAATAGATAGCTATCCTATTACATCATAATAAAGCCTAACACTCCCCCTTTGGCATCAAATACCAAAAAGGGTAGGCACCATGAAGCTCCAAGGACAGCAAAAACTACTAGAAGGCATCATAGTCATACTCGAGGTCGACGTGGTAGGAGTAGCGGCTCCTGCCAAACGGTGCTAAAGAAGAAGGAACAGCTTGATCGGGCGGAACAGAGGTAGAAGTCCGAGTGATCTCATCAGCCTCATCAAAAATGCCACCATAGGAGCCACCCTGATCTGTGTCCTCAAAGGAGTAGCCAGCAGGAAGAGTAAGGGCATACGAAGCATGACCATGAGGAGAAACGCCCTCATGAATAGAGAAGTCCTGCGCTTGTCCTGCAAAGCCCTCCAGTCCAGCACCACCCTGTGGAGCAAAAAACTGGTGCTCTTGACCAACATAGCCAGACTGAGAAGCGCCACCAGTAGAGACCCCATGCATAGCATCCCACTCCGTATAGGGATTCTGAAAGGTACACAGAGGGGACTCAGGAGGAAGATGTGCCTGATCCTCCAAACGACGCAAACGGCGATCATTCTTCCTCTGGCAGTAGCAAAAGAATGACATGAACCTCTCAAGAACATAGTGAGTGGAGTCACCAATGCCACGGCCTCGTCCACGACTATGGCCACATCCACGACCAGCAGGAGAGGGAGCATGTGCAAAAGGAGCAGCATCATCACCATGTCCAAAGCCATCACCATCACCATCACCATGAGCATCATCATCATCATCATTATGAGCAGCCCCACTGCCACTAGGCTCAGTGACTTTGCCTTTGCCCTTGCCCATGTGAGGGGTCAAATGTTTCACGTTCCAATCAGGATGAATGATGTCACACCCAAAAGAAAAACTGGTCACCTACTGAATAACATGCATAAGATAGGGTGCATAAGGGAAGTTCTTGTGAGAATCCATAGAGACATCTCTGACGTTGCGCCAAAGTAGATTAGTCACACTGAATTGCTAACCAAGCCCAAAGTAAAAAAAAATGGTGGGAGCATGATTATGAAGATTTGTTGAGTCACCCACTTTAGGATCAATGGTAGAACAAATCAAATTATTGAGCACATAGAACTTGGGCTTCAAATTGTGACTCTTCCCATCTGCTAGCATAGGATCCTTGTACAGTCCAGCCTGCATGAACTCATGTCTGCCAACACCCTGAGGATGGTGATCATATAAACTCAATGCCTCTCTGTCGAAGTGATCAAGCCCAAGAAGCCTAGAGAACTGAAGATAGGAACAACGATAATGTAGACCTTCAGTCATCCAATGAAGAACCTTGTTCTTCTCATCCATCCACAGAGTAGCCTAGAACTGGTAGATAATCTCAGTGTTCCAATTATGCTTGAAGGTCATAAGTGGCAGAATGCACCACTCCTGGAGCTGAGCAATCAAAGCATTAATCTGAGAATTATTGTGAACTTCCAAGGAGGCAAGGGTAGGAGCCTTGTGATGTATGATAGGGGTAGTAAGGCCCCTTGGGCTGTCCTTCATGGAAACAGACGCATAATAATCTCTATGAAATTGAGACCAAAAGCAATAATCCACAGCCTCATATTTGGTCCACTGAAAAGGATTCTCTTTTCTCATGGTACGGACATCCCTTGCTTGTTCCTTATAATTGATGGTCCGCATTGAAACCATATCATCAGGATCATGAGGCCGATGGAGGTGAGCAGTCCTATTGGTTAGATGATGATTAAGCTGACGCCCGGCTGTTGCCAAACCAATACGGACAGGTGAGTTGTGAACCACCTCAGGATCAATTGCACGCCCCTCAATGTCAAGCGGTGACTGAGGAACTGACTCATGGACTTGGTCTCGATGAGGAAGAGGAGGACATGGCCTTGAAGAACGATCTGGGCAGACTCTTGGACTATCTTCACTGTCATGCTGCTGCTGAGAGGACTCCCCACGACGAGAACCACGACGATGACCACCACGAGGACGCTCTTCCTCGCCATCCCCCAAACCTAGAGGACGAGGACGAGCACCACGGTGGGGATTGGCATGACGGTCAGCCATACTACAAAACAAGGGCCAATGGAAGTCTTAGACATGACAATGGAATGCAGCATCAGAACGAGCAAGGGGAGCTGAGCAGACGGACAGTGAACAGTGCCGTCAGAACTTCCGGTTGGAAAGGATCGGAACTTTTGGTGGCACTGTGCACCGTGCGTTCCACCCATCTCCACACAAAATCATCCATGGAAATTGCACAAAATGCATTCACAAAGCATGTAGACACTATATCCAAGTAGCATGAATGAGGAAACGGCCTAGAGCGAGGTACATTGAGAGATCAGGCAAGAACTCCATGATTCCTTGCTACTCCGAGGGAAGAGGCCGATTCAAGACCGTCCAAACACTCCCGGCAGTCACCAAGATGTCCCACGTGATCTCCACGACAAGGGCAAGCTCCCCCTCAAAGCGTTTCGAGAATGGGTGGAGGAGGGAGATCGGGGCGGAGGGGCGGCGGGCGGCGGCGCCGGCTCCGAGCGAGTCGGGCTGGGTGGGTCGGGTGGGCAGGGGAAGGAAAGGAAGGGGAAAAGTGAAAAGGTAAGAGATTTTTTTGTTTTACCATGCGGCCCCTTTACTGCAGTCATTTGGCTGACCAAAAGTTCCGGTGGGGAAACCGGATGTTCTGGTCGGTCAGGTCAACGCCAGATCAAAACCAAAATTTGAAAAAGGAAGGGCCGGGCACCAGCCGGAACTTCCGGTCTGGTCGACCAAAACTTTCAATAAAGGCAGAAGTTTCGCCCAACAACCGGAAGAAAATGCTGACGCACGGACGCACGCGGTGAACAGCAGCCGGAACTTCCGGCCATTGCTACCGGAACTTCCGGTAGGTCAAATTTCAGCCATAGCAGTTCTAAGAATGGTGAACTATATGAGAAACTCCAACCACTCAAATATGTCCAGATTTCAGAGAATCATCACACAACAATGGACACATGTTTGAGATGTAAAATTGGATTTTGAAATTAGTACGCAATATTTTGGCAAGGAATTTTGTGCGATATACAAAATCAATCAAGGTGTGCAAGACATCATTCCACATTACGAGAATCAACGATATTGAGCTCACACCTAAAAGCACAAAATCTCGACTCATCTAGAGGCTTTGTGAAGATATCGGCTAGCTATTTTTTGGTTCTCACATGTTGAACAGTGATATCTCCTTTAGCTTGGTGATCTCTAAGAAAGTGATGACGAATGTCTATGTGCTTTGTACGGGAATGGTTTACAGGATTATCGGCTAGCTTGATTGCACCCTCATTGTCATATAAGAGTGGAATCTTGGATAGGTTGTAACCAAAGTCTCTCAAGGTTTGCTTCATCCAAAGTAGTTGGGCACAACAAGAGCTGGCCGCCACATACTCGGCTTCAGCGGTGGATAGGGCAATGGAGTTTTGTTTCTTAGAACTCCAAGACACCAAAGACCTACCAAGAAATTGGCAAGTCCCGGATGTACTCTTTCTCTCTACTTTGCAACCGGCATAATCCGAATCGGAGTAACTAAGTAGAGTGAAAGATGAGCCCTTGGGATACCATAAGCCAAGATTAGGTGTGAGCACCAAATACCAAAAAATTCTCTTAACGGCCATGAGATGACATTCTTTTAGATTAGATTGAAATCTTGTACACATGCACACGCTAAGCATAATATCGGGCCTAGATGCACAAAGGTAAAGCAATGAGCCAATTATGGAATGATATACCTTTTGATCAATAGCTTTACCATCTTAGTCGAGGTCAAGATGTCCCGTAGTAGGCATTGGTGTATTGATGGGTTTGGCCTTGTCCATACCAAACTTCTTTAGCATATCATGGGTATACTTGGTTTGGCAAATGAACGTTCCTTCCTTGAGTTGCTTGATTTGAAAACCAAGGAAGAAGGTCAATTCTCCCATCATGGACATCTCAAACCTTTTGGTCATAATCCTACTAAATTGCTCACAGACCTCATCATTAGTACTACCAAATATTATGTCATTGACATATATTTGGCAAATAAAAATATCACCATTAACTTTGCAAGTAAATAAAGTAGGGTCGGCCTTTCCTATCTCAAACCCTTGCTTGAGTAGGAAGTCCTTGAGACAATCATACCAAGCTCTAGGGGCTTGCTTGAGCCCATAGAGCGCTTTGTGAAGCTTGTAGACGTGGTTGGGATAATGTGAATCTTCAAAACCCGGTGGTTGTTCAACAACACCACTTCGGAGAGCGGGCCATTGAGGAATGCACTTTTCATATCCATTTGAAACAACTTGAAATCATGGTGAGCAGCAAAGGCAAGCAATATACGAAAAGATTCAAGCCTAGCTACTGGTGCATATGTTTCCCCAAAATCTAAACCTTCAATTTGTGTGTAACCTTGTGCAACCAACCGTGCCTTGTTCCTTGTGACCGTGCCATACTCATCTTCTTTGTTGTGGAAGACCCACTTGGTACCTATCACATTTTGCTTGGGCCGTTCCACCAAGGACCAGACTTCATTCCAAGTGAAGTTCTCCAACTCCTCTTGCATAGCCATCACCCAATCCTCATCTTGCAAGGCATCCTGCACCTTAAGAGGTAATATAGAGAAAACAAAAGAGTAATGCTCACAAAAAGATGCTAAACGAAAACGAATCATCACTCCACTGCGTATGTCTCCTATCACATTTTCAATGGGATGGTTTCGTTCAATGGATTGACGAGCTCTTGGGTGAGGTTCTGTAGTTCTTCTTTGAATTGGGCCATCATCTTCACCATCATAGTCAATGCCGGTTGGAGAAACTCCATCAAGAGCTCCCCTTTGATCATCATCTTGGTTGTTTTCTTCAACTTGTAGTGGATTTTGATTTGCTTGTTCTCTTGAATCATGACCATCTCTTGATGTGAAAGCATCACCTTGGGCATCTGTTGACCCATGATGCATGTATGGGTCATGATGGACTTGCACTTGTGCATCATCATCATCATCTTGCTCAACGGGTTTCACTTCACCGGTTGCAAGCTTCTTTATCACTTTATGAGAAGGCTCATCTTTACCTACAATGTCCATATTGACTTGCTCCTTTTGAGAGCCGTCAAATTCATCAAAAGTCACGTCTACCGTTATTTCCGTAAGACCGGTGGTCTTATTGAAAACACGATATCCATGTTCGTTAGTACCATAACCAAGTAGGAAACCTTCATCAACCTTCAGTTCAGACTTAGAGCTTTTGGATTTCTTTCTAAGTATGAAACACTTGCATCCAAAAACTCTAAAGTAATCAACCTTAGGCTTTTTACCGGTGAGTAGCTCGTAGGCGGTTTTGTTTCTAATCTTGTGGAGGTATAGGCGGTTGATTGCATGACATGCCGTGTTGACCGCCTCCGCCCAATAATTCTTTTATGAAATCTTGTATTCATCCAACATTGCTCTTGCGGCTTCTATGAGTGTTCGGTTTTTCCTCTCTATAATCCCATTTTGTTGCTGAGTGTAGGGGACCGAAAACTCATGCTTGATCCCTTCTTCATCAAGAAACTTCTCAATGTTGGTGTTCCTAAACTCTGTCCCGTTGTCACTTCTCACTCTCTTGATCTTCACATCAAACTCATTTTGTGCTCTTCTTGCAAACTTCTTGAAGATTTCTTGAGTTTCACTCTTATCTTTCAAAAAGAACACCCAAGATCAACAATTACAAAGCCATATTTGTTACCTCCAATACTTATATAAGCATGGGTCCAAATAAGTCCATGTGTAGTAACTCAAGTGGCCTTGATGTTGTCATAATGTTTTTAGCGGGATGTTTAGCTCCAACTTGTTTTCCCGCTTGACATGCACTGCAAATCCTGTCTTTTTCAAAAGAAACATTTGTTAGTCCAAGAATATGTTGTCCTCTTTGAAGGTTGGCCAAGTTTCTCATCCCAACATGAGCTAGCTGGCGATGCCACAACCAACCCATGCTAGATTTTGCCACTAAACAAGTCTCGGACCCCACTCTACTAGCTGTGAAATCAACTAGATAGAGCTTGCCCTTTAGTTGACCTGTAAAGACAATAGAGGAATCCACCCTTCTAGAGACTTCCACACCCTTATCCATAAAGAGACAATTGTAACCCATCTCATAAAGTTATGAAACGGACAACAAATTGTATCCCAACGAATCCACAAGTAATACATTTGAAATTAAATTATCATTTGATATAACAATTTCACCCAAACCAAGAATTTATCCTTTGCTATTGTCACCAAATGTGATTCCTTCACCCATGCTTTCACTTGGTTGGAAGGAGTCAAACATTTTCTTCGCTCTGGTCATATGATTGGTGCATCCACTATCTAGCACCCAACATGGTCTACCGGAGGAGTATTCCTACAAAATAGAATTAAGCCTTTGTTTTAGGTACCCAATTAGAATTGGGTCCTAGGGGGTTAGACACATAATATTTTGACACCCAAACACTCCTCAAGATTTACCTTTTCTTGAGAGCGCCCACATACTTTACAACAATTTTACCATCCTTATCCCAATAACACAAATAATCACAAAAGTTGTTCCTTGAGATAGGCACTTGTTGCTTGGGAGCCTTCACTTCCTTCTTCTTGATGTTCTTGTTGTCAGAGGAAGTGATAGGAGAAACCTCAACATTGTTTACCTTGTTGATGAGATCAACAAGAGGCACGCTCTTATTGAATTTCACACAAGGCACACCATTTACCATGTTTCTCCCATTGGCCTTACCATCATATCTGTTATACCCGAGGCCATCCTTTATGCGTGGATGCCTAGGCGCCTTGTAGATTTTGGTTGGTTGCTTATCCTTGCTCTTGCAACCAATGTCCACAATGGCTTTCAACCTAAGAATCTCCTTGTCCTTCTTCTCTAGCTCAACAAGGTTAGTAGCACAAGCATTTATATCAACATTATTGCATCTTTCACATCCTTCACTAGTTGAAGCATTTGAGTCCATAGAAGAAGTAGAAGTGCTCTTCCAAAGAGTGTCATAGTTTATCTCAAGCTCATGATATTTATTTGTCAAGCTTGTGAGGCTTTCTTGAGCTAAACTATAGTCATTCTTTAGACTAGCCAAAGAGTCATTAAGTGAGGCATGTTCCTTAGTCAATCGCTCATGTGAGTCCTTGGCCAAAGACAATTCTACACTTAACTTCTCAGCCTTCTCTTTTTCTTTGGTGAGACATACCTCTAGCCCTTGGTTCTTTTTCCTTTCCACTAGGAGCATTTCACTTTGCGACTCTAAGCATGTCTCTTTTCCCTTTCCAAATTTGCTTTGCATTCACTATACCATTTACCTTGTTGTAATATCAAGGTTGCCGCCGTGGCATTTAGTTGAAAGTCCAACTCATCTTCGGGTGTCCACTCTTTGGGATCTATGGGAATGTTCACACCAATTTCAACCGCTTGCCAACATCTTGCAGCTATGAGATGCAACTTCATCCTATGAGCCCAATCAGTGTATCTTACTCCATCAAAAGGAGGTGGCTTGCCGGGGTTGACCATTGGTATGTGAGTGTTATTTTTGCTTGTGCCTTCATAGATATAGCTTGCTCTTGTATAGCTTTTTGGTGTCTTGTTTCCATCTTCACCTTCATTCTTCTTCTCCTTGCTAGTTGCTTCATCACTTCTCTTGTTAATAATCTCCTTCATCTTGTCTAGTTGCTCTTGCATCTTGTTCATTTGCTCTTCTTGTTGCTTTTGCATCATGATGGTGAGCTGTGCCGCTACTTGTGCGGCCATTTTCTTCAATTGTGCATCATCCATCTTGGCCATTGTTACACTCACGCGGTGGAGCGTTGAACCGAGGGACCACGGCTCTGATACCACTTGAAAGGACCTAAATGGCCTAGAGGGGGTGAATAGGCCTGTTTGAAAATCCTGAAACTCACAAACTCGAAATGCGGAAGTTAAACACCTACCAGAACTTCCGGTGGGTTTGGATCGGAAGTTCCGGTGACCGGAACTTCTGGTGCAAACCGACCAGAACTTCCGGTGCCCTACTGAGCTACGAAATCAGAGTGAAATGAGTTATGATTTCGGTTTTTATTGTTACCACACCCTCCTAGATGTTATTGATGATGATGTCGATATCCACAGAGCTTGGCACCTCACCGAATTGAAGATCGGGTCCTCCAACCTATGAATTTTTGGGGGTAGAGAGGAAGAACACGAAGAACACAAGAACAAGGGTAGTCGATGCTACCTCTTCAACAAGACACAAGATTTATACCGAGGTTCGGCAATCCCCAAAAAGGAGTTCCTACGTCTGTTGAGGTTACCACAAAGGTTTCCTTCCTCAAGCAACCACGAAGGTAAACTCGAGATTTCCACTAAGAATCAGGGGTAATACAAACACTTCGGGTTGCCCTCACAAATGAATCAACACGGGCAGCCACGAAGAATGCCTAGCTGGCTAGGGCTCCTAGAACCCAAGAGTAATAAATGCAAACCACACTGGCAAGACGAGGAAGACAAGTGCTCAAGTCGACAATCGATGCTCCTGCTCTCAAATCTCACATCCCTAGCTCAAACAATCAAAGATTGAAGCTTGGAAGCAAAGGGGAGAGAGAGTGGGCGAGTTCAGCTCACAGGAGAGTTTGGCAAGGCTTGGGCGTTTTGAGTAGAATAGGCAAGAGAGAAGAGAAAATGAGGTGAGAAAATATATATATACTCAGCCTCAGATGCACTACCGGAACTTCTGGTGGAACCACCAGAACTTTTGGTTAATTAGAGATTCGAACGTTGGGGAATGAAAAAGTCAACACTTAGATCTGGATGACCGGAACTTCCAGTCCGAACACCGGAACTTCCGGTGGGACCAAAACTTCTGGCCGGAGGTCGGAACCAAATACTTGCACGCAGTCGCTCTTGAAAATGTACTATCGGAACTTCCGGTCCGGCTCAGAACTTTCGGTTCAAGGCCGGAACCTCTTTCTTGCACGCGGTCACTCGCGAGCACAGTGCAACCGAAACTTCCGGTCGTTGGACCAGAACTTCCGGTGCACCAACTGCAAACATTTTAAGTGAATGTGAGTGCACGGTGTCTCTCAAACGCGATAGCTAAACCAACATGAGCACTTGTAGACCACGTCTAGCTAGTCTAATTTGCATCTCTCTTGATAGTGCGGCGTTTCCTATAACTCAATTTTAAATATAAAAGAGTAAGCCAATTGAGTCGAAGCGCCTTTCATCAATAGAAATTTTGGGGGTGCTTGTATCACCAAATATATTTATTTAAATCTTTCAATAGACTAACACCTGTGAATACACTCAAATAAACTTGTTAGTCCCTAATTTGATTATCATTAATTATCCAAAACCCACTTCAGAGGCGAATGCACTTACACACTTGATGCCAAAAGGGAGCGATACACTTCTTATCACTTTGTATAGTTGCTTACTGCTTAATGCTTGTATAGTTGCTTATCGCTCAATGCTTTATGTATCTCGTCGTGGACTCGTAATTTTGAACTTAATCTCGTGGTGTGGTCAGTGGTGGCACCTGATACATGAAAACATGTGTTGGATGTAATGGTTGCAATTTGAATCTTAAGTTTAAATGCTTATCTATCTTAAGTTAGCTTGTATGATAATGTTTGTGAGATATTTATGTGATGCTTGCTGTCTTTTACCGTGTGCATGCATATTCCTATATGCTTGTTCACATGGTAAAATTCTTTTACTAATGTTTGTGAGATATCATGTCATTTGCATCATACCTTTTTTATATGCTACACACTCAGTCTGGGCACTTGAAAGTCCCTAGTTTGGTTTTGGATAATTGATGAAACCTAAGGACTAACCTTGTTTCTAAGTGGATGATTTAGAGAATGGTAGTCCATGCCAAGTGGAGCTCGATGATGAGTCATGACATGAAGTTATGGAACCTAAGCATGGTGAAGATCAAGATGGGCTTGGCTCGATGGACCGGTTGGAAATGTGAAGGGCAAGTTGAGGCTTCAAAGCAAAGGACTGTGCGACAGTGAAGCTTGGGCAAGACTTGGCACCGATGGACCGACCAACGGAGAAGAGCAAGTAATATCGAGATCGATGGACCAAGACGGTTATATGATGACGTGGAGTGTCAAATGTCATGTAAAGGCTTGGCGGTTGGAGGATTGATAAAATGGACTCAAGGAAAAGGTATAACCTATAGGGTCATTTTGTTTCGCACTCAAGACACCATAGAGGGTGTGAGTGGTTTAGGATCGATAGCCGAACTATGAAGAGGGAAGATCTTCGGTAATTTGGTTCATGAGTGCCACTAGGTTCATCATTTCATGTGATTGCATTTAGGATCTAGTGCGCGATAAAAATCCTTTGGAAAATGGCTTGAAAAATGCTAACTCACTTGCACATGGAGATGTCACATGATGGAGTTTAGCACTTTTGCAAAGGTGGTGGTGTTTGCAGGGTTGAGTTGGGTTTGGTAACCGCTCATCCTCCCCCCGAGCTTGTGAGGGGGATTCGGCGCTTTTGAGAAAATTAGATGCATATTTTCTATTGCGCTGGATGCAAATTTGTCAAGAAAAAGGGGCGTCGTCGTGGGCTTGAAAATTGGAGAAGTTTCAAGCATCGGACGCTCGTGCTCGGAGCGCCGGACGCTGTCCAGGCGTGTCTGGCGCGTGGCTGTGGTGACAGGCAGGCTGGCGTCCGGAGGTCGGTCCCGCGCGGTGCTCTCTGAGTAGCGTCCGGCGCGGACGGACGTGTCCGGCGCCGCTGCAGAGGAGCGTCCAGCGCCTTGGGCGTTGCTGTCGCGTGGCGCGGCTGGCTCAATGGCCGGACAGTGAACAGTGTTGGGGCAGTGTCCGGCGCTCAGTTGAACTGACGCGTTCGGGGCCCTCCAATGGCTAGTTTTCAGATGGCGTCTTGGCGCGCGGTTGGTAAACATGCGTCGGACGTGTCCGGCGGTTTTCAACAGGCGCGTCCGGCGCATGTTTCTCATGTGTCCCGAGGGGCAATGACTAGTTTGATGGATGGGGTTATAAATAGTTGTTGGTCGGCCTTGGGCTATTACTCTTGACTCTCTAACTCATTCATCATTCCCTTGAGCTGAAAAATAGCCCTCCTCTCATCCTCTCTTGCTTGGTTGCACATCATAAGTGAGGATTGAGTGATTCGAAGTGCATTGCATGAGTTGATTCATCTAGTGGCACTTGCGAGTCGTTTGGCCGGTGATTTCTTGTTACTCTTGGTGAGCACTGTCACCTAGCCGGCTTGGAGATTGTTGGAAGCACTGGGAAGAGTTGGTGATTGTTCTCGCCCACCTCCGGTGTTGATTTGTAAGAGGTTCTTGTGCTTTCCTCGACGGAGCGCCAAAAGCAACTCTAGTAAATTGCTCGTGTCATTGAGTTACCTCACTTGAGAGTGGTGTCTTGCGGTTCCCTCGCAGGGGAGTGCCTTGCGGGGCAGGTGGCTTGAGGGTCACACCGAGGAACCATCTAGGTGGAGGTCGACACAACAGGGACTAGCCTGTCGGTGCACAAGTGAACCTCGGGAGAAAAATCATTGTGTCAATCTTGTCTCCGGTGATTGGTTTTCATATTGATATATTGTATTTGATCACTTCACGCCTTGGTGACTGGCTCATCTACTCATCAACGTTGGTATAAAGATCACCACCCTATCACTCGTACTTACTTTCTCATATATTGTGTAGCTTGTGTAGAATTGGTTATCTTGCTAGCTCACTAGATTAGAAAGTAGTGACATAGCCTTGAGTGATATAGAGATCATAATTTATTTAGAATTATCATTAGGAGGCTTGCTCACTATCTAGGCTAGGCAAACCGCGGTTATCGCCATTTATTTTACTAACAAGTTTTTATCTAGTATATTTGTAGAAATTTTAATAGGCTATTCACCCCCCTCTAGCCATCTAGGACCTTACAGCGTTCGGGTTACCTGCAAAGTTTGGGTCGGGTAGTTCGGGTTTTAAAAAGTTCGGGTAATGAGAATTGTTACCCGATAACAGTCTCGAAAAAACATTACCCGCAATTCTGGGTACCCGACATTTTGGGTTCGGGTTCGGGTTTTCCTGAACTACCTGATATTCAGAAAGCACAACGAATCATTCCAGGAAAATTCGAGCAAACAGATTCAACACAGTTTTCATTCTAAAATTGCAGAGAGAAATACAAGTACAAGTACCAACTTACATTACCAAACAACAATATACGACACCAGTTCAACAATCTCCGACGAGGTTGATGCTCAGCGGCGGCTGGTGGCTGACGGGGAAGCGGCGCGAGCTTGCTTGGTGGGCGAGGTGGACGAGGGACGGAGGAAGTAAGGGCGGCGTCAGGTGGCGTCGTCGGGAGGTCGGGAGGGATTCGGGAGTTGGGAGTCGGTCCCTGTCTTCACGCAGCACAGGGAATCGAGAGTCGGGAGGTGGCGGCTAGGTTTCGAAGGACAGGGAGTGAGGAGGTGAGGTAATGAGGTAGCGTTGGTGGGCTTGGGCCACGGGGATGTTTGGTCTGTTGTTCAGTTGTTGGACTTGATCACACGCGAATGTCTGGCAGTCGAGCTCGAGCAAGCGATGACTCCTATTTCGGGTTGTTCGGGTACCGGGTCTAGTTACCCGAATTACCCAATATAAATTCGGGTAATAGGATTCATTATCCGAACTAGACATCGGGTAGTGTGGGTTCGGGTATTTCGGATCCGGGTCCGGGTATTTCGGGTTCGGGGTTTGGGTATCGGGTTTTGTGCCCAGACTGACTACACACACAAGCAAAGCTTCACAAATATGATGTATGCATTGTAATGTTTGTACCAATGGTAGAATCTAGTTCAAAATGTATACATCAAAGGAAGCTCTTTATAAAAGTTGGGTTCAAGAGCTTCGATTTTTTCTATTTTATGTAAGTCTAAATTGAGTTGTCATCAATCACAAGAAAGAGGAGATTGTAGGTGCATTTGGGACCCTATGCAGGTTTTGGTGAGCTAAAAACAAAACAAATTAGGGACTAACCATGTTAATGAGGATTACGTGTAAGTGTTAGTCTTGTCGAAGGTCAAATGATGTCAAATCTTAAAGGTAAGCGGAGTTCGACTCAATAGATTTTAAATTATGAAAAATTGAGTTTAGGAAATGTACTATAAAGGAGGCTGCAAATAACAATGACTTGGAGAAGATAAACTGCCCAATAATCAATTAAAAACAATTGAGAGGCATGCAAACCGCAACAGCACGTTGGACTAATTTTAATAAATCTTCTGGATTGTCAGAAGTTCCGATGGGCATCACAAGTTCTGACCTTGCGCGTAATTCCAACTAGAGTGTTTTTCAGAAGTTGCCCTAACTTTTGAGGTGTCAGAACTTCCAATGTCCGTCGGAAGTTTCGACGTCTATATGCAAACCATCGGAAGTTAGCCTTAGCATCGGAAGTTTTGTCCATCATAAGCACATCGGAAGTTGATCAAAATTTCTGACGTTACCATTAAACAACTAGTTGGAGGAGTGGACTACAAATGCATATATCCTTATTGCGACCAACACTCCGACAAAAATGTGTTATTGAGCATTCAAAGCCCTTTCTCTATGACCCATTTGCTCTCAATTGAGAGAAGGGAAGGAAATCAGTGACAAAAGTTGATCCACTATCGAGCAACTTTTTTTTTTCGAGAATACTTGGGGCCTACTTGGTTGGTTATCAATTTTTGCCCAACTAAAATTATGGCAAACCAAAATTTTGGCTAGCCAATCAAGATTTGCCAAAGTTAGAGCAAAATATATGAGTATGTATTTGGTTGGTTGCCAAAATATAGGCATGTCAAAATTTTTATTTATACGTTGTTTAAGAACATTTTAGATATTTACTAAAACTTTGATAAAAAATTGGTAGTGTCAATTTTTTGGCAATGAACCAAATGCTGACCATAATTTTACCATGCTATAATTTTTTAAGGATATCATGCTATAATTTTGGTTTGGCAAAAAATTAGATGCCAATGAAGCAGCCCCTTGGTTTTTTCGAATGTCAGCCGTGGAATGGAAATGAAAAGGCAAAGAAGCCCACAGCCCCACGCCTTCTAATTACCCCACATAATACAAGACCATACCTCGGAGCCCATTCTCACAGTCTAAGCCCAAAGCCCAAAGGGCACCCTCGTGAGGCCGTGATATTCGAAGGCCCAGGTGTCTGTCTATTCCCTTCCCCACGTCCCCGAGTCGCCGCCACCAACGCGCCACGCCGCTCACAGCGGAGCTCTCGCTCCCGCCTTGTTATCCCCTAACCCTAGCCGCCGCCGCCGCTAAACCCTCGCCGCGCCAACCGCAGCAGCTCCCGCCGGCGATGGCGAAGGAGAAGAAGCGGAAGCAGGCTCCCGCCGACGCGGCGCCGCCCCAGGGAGACGAGCGCGAGGGGAGGAGCGAGCGGAAGGGGAAGAAGGCCAGGAAGGAGAAGGCGGAGGCGATACTGCCGTCGCAGATCAAGAACAAGGACAAGCGCCACGAGGTGCACGCCAAGCTCAAGAAGGAGAAGAAGGCTCAGAAGCGCGCGCTCGCCCGCGAGCGCGGCCAGGCCGCCCGCCGCGCCGAAGAGCTCGGGGAGCAGGCAAGCGAGCGCTCTTCGAACTGTCCATGCCATCTGTAGAGCTTGCAGTTTTTGTTTGGTTTGGTTGTGATTGCTTTGGGTGTTTGCAGCCGCCGGAGAGGCAGATGCCCCGGACGATCGAGAACACCAGGGAGCCTGATGAGACTGTGTGCCGGCCTGACGACCAGGAGGTCCGTATATCACTCTTGATGACACCAAATTTACATAACATTATGTAAATACCGATTGATGTGTTTAATTTAGTGCAGAACTGCATAAGCATTGCAACTAATAATACGTTACTTGTGGGAATCTGATGTTTAGGTTACTGACGCCACATGTAAACTATGAATGTCAAATTAACAGTGACAATGTTCAGAATAAAAAGATCACAGCTGAAATGAAATTGCAAAGCATACTAGTGACAATGAGATAATTTATGTTATATATAGTAGCAACAAAGACTTGCTTTGTTTGTCATAATGATCAAGTCTAGTCTGGTTGTGCATCACCATCTTATGTACCTGGCTGCAGTTTTTCATCATTCTCTTGTTGCTAATAAGCTCTCTAAGCTTTTCCTGTGCATTGTGTTCACTGTTCAACTTGATTTTCTTGGGGATGCAGTAACTAAGATGCTCTTGGAAACTATTAGTAACCTCTATTAGTCTATTATGTCTTCGAGGATGAATGCTCATTTGGATTACTGTGTCAATTTTACTCAATCTAAAGTTATGTTTTCAAAATTTGGGATTGTGTTCAATGATTAATTAAATCACTATTTGAACTCAGCACAGTTTATAGATTTGTGAATTGTGGAATAACTTTTCATGTCTGCAGCTTTTTGCAGGAAATGATGCTGATGAATTCAATACAGTTCTAAAGCAGCACATAACCCCCAAAATATTGATTACGACATGCCGCTTCAATTCAGGGGTATTTATTTCTATTCATATCCCTTCCCCATGAATTTCTGCTCCATATCTTACTCCACTGATTTTCAGTTTGTGACGATTTCTTGTTTTTTTATATTCTTTCTACGTCATTGCATGATTTAGCAATACACTTTCTACTGCATATATCCAGAGGGGACCTGCATTTATTGACGAGTTAATGCAAGTGATACCGAATTCCCATTATGTAAAAAGGGGAACATACGAACTCAAGAAAGTATGACATTTTACTGATTTAATTAATTTTTGATTTAGTTGGTTCAATGAGGCACTGTTATAAGTTCATTCAAATACATTTGTTTTCAGATTGTGGAATATGCAAATAATAGGGATTTCACTTCACTTATTGTTGTCCACACAAATCGAAGAGAACCTGGTATGGTTTCATCACATTGGTGCTAAAAGTTCTTGAATTTCATCGTGCTTTTGACATCTGGTTGTTTTTTATGTGCCAGATGCTCTACTTATCATTGGGTTACCTAATGGCCCTACTGCACATTTCAAACTATCCAAGCTTGTTCTACGGAAGGACATAAAGGTACTATATCTGTTGTTTGGTGCTATATTTCCTGTATTTATCACTGTTGGTTCTATAATTTGTTTTCTGCATTTTGTGATCATCACAATGTAGCAGTTATGTTTTGTGAACTTTGTTGAATTGAAACTTTTTGCTGGTGCTCATGTCTACAACTTATGTAGAGCTTGCGGAATGGCTTGAGCTGCTTAGCCATTATCTGCCTGAAAACAAAAAGGCTGAGCCTCTGATGAAACCTTGAATCAAGATAAAACAATATTACTATCTTGTTAGCTTACATTAGTAGGAATATTTATCAGACTCCAAACAATAAAAAAATGCAAATTTTACATTTACATATACATATTTTTGGGCGTGTACTAAAGGTGAATAAGTCTGACTTCAGGGAAAATTAGATCAGACCAGTGTACCCATGAACCTTTAGTTTTTTACAGAGTGGTGGAAATGGGGATTGAATTTTCTGACCTTATCACAAATAAGGCCAAAGTAATGCTAGTTGGTCATCCAGTGGATTTTTTACAAGACTTGTTTATTGTCTCTATTCCCACAAATAGTTTCTCTGATATTTCAGTTAGAACATCCTATTACGTTTTTTTTGTGTCGTGATATGCTAAGCATTATAGCAACACTTGTTAGACCACAATAAACTTGCATGCAGTAGATTGCTCTTGTTCCAGACACCTCTACATGGTATTGTGTCTCCACTCTACTGACGTACCTAAATGTCCTCCCTTGTTTGTCACTATTTTGGATATAGTCCTGTGAGTTTTCAGTTTTTTAGTACAAAGGACAAGGTACTGCTATGGGAAAAAGAGGATTGTTCCTAATAAGCACTAGTTAAACCCCTTCATGTTTGAACTCCCAGTTTTATATTGTGGGAAGGCAATTTGGATCTCCATAATGCTATGTTCGATACATAGGCATATTAGCAAAAGAGATAATACATGATGCATGGCAAATGGCACAGTCATGAACGATATTGAACTATTTATTCAAGGGCTTCAGATAACCTCTTTGACATAATTTCACCATCAACTTTTGAGACAAAAAGGTGCAAGGAAAATGAACAAAAATGAAGCTGCTATCAATTACACTATCCTACTTGTCTCTAGGTTGTCCCCAGTTTGCCTTAGCCATATGTGTTTTGTGCCCAAAAACCAAACATGCATATGGCTATGCTCGGTGTCATATGGCATGTCTGCTATAGGTTGGTCCATGTCTCTTTCTGACATGCCATGTCCTTGTTTTAATTTTCCATGCTCTACAGTATTGTATTGAATTATTGCATGGATGAAGTTGGTTAGTAACTGTTTAAAGCCTTTTAGGTTGATGTAAAGATAAAAGTTACCTTAGCTGGAGGACATGCTGCCTCTAGATTTTTCTAGCTAGTAGCACATTGTATGCCAAGATCTGTTTGTTATTTTAGTGTGATCAGTGTGTTTATTATGCTCTTATTAAACGGCATTTGGTTGTCCAATTTATCTTTTCTTTATGTTATAAGTTAGTGAAGCAAAATCCTTTTTTGTGCACAGAGTGTACCTGGACATTGTACAATATGGAGCATTTTTTGTCATGTTGGTTTACATTTTTGTCTGCTATTTATATTACAGAACCATGGCAACCCTACAAGTCATAAGCCAGAGCTAGTATTGAACAATTTCACTACACGCCTTGGTCATCGTGTTGGAAGGTGATCTGAAACCTATACCTGTTTTTTTATATGAAAGACTAGTCTGCTGCCTCTTTCCAGCAGTTTGCTATTTTGGATTCTCTGTTTTTCCATTACATGTCTTTCTTGCCTGTTTCATTCTTCAGGATGATACAATCTCTCTTCCCTCAAGACCCCAATTTCCGTGGGCGCCGTGTTGTGACCTTCCATAATCAGCGAGACTACATATTTTTCCGTCATCACAGGTGCGCATATCAAAATGCAACTGGGAATAAGCTTTCTGCGTACAGTTATGTTTTGTAACTGTTGTAAGCTGGGTGCTTGTTTGTATGTCTAGTTATCTGTAGTCTACCCTTATGGATATTTTTTATGAAAATGGTTAAGTTTTAGTGAACACTAATTTGTTATTGTCTTAGCTTACAGGCAAAGCTGATTTTTGCAGAGTGACTTTTGTTGTTAGGGCCTGGTAACATTTTAACTTTTGTCGTGGACTATTCATACTAGGTACATCTTTGAGACAAAAGAAAAGAAGGTTGCTTCAAAGGACAAGAAGGCTAAGACATCTGAAAGCAAAAGCCAATCTGAGAAGCAAGTGATTTGTCGCCTTCAGGTATGGCAACTTCTGCTTCACCAACAGTTTTATTGTAAGCATTTTCATTTATGATTCATCAGAAGTCAAGGGACCTTAAATTATCAGTTTGTGTTTCATTTCTTTAGAAAAATATATTGCCCCAGCAATATCCACGATGCATCACCCTGAATACATGAACATGGGGTTGAGCATGTTTCCAGGCTAGCCATTGCTTTCTCCAAGGCCTGTTAATAACCACTGTTTGTTAGTATGATATATCTGCTTTTACGATATCACTATCCTGCCAGTTAGATGTTAGCAATCTGTAATCCTCAGCGGTTGCTAAAGTCTAAAGGAAGAGATCACTTCAGATCCTCTGCTCTGCTCTCTCTCTCTCTCTCCCCCGCATTATTGCCACCCCCATTATCTGTAATAAGCAGTAAAAGCCCCAAATGCACAGGAATGCGGGCCTCGCTTCGTGCTAAAGCTGCTCACCTTGCAACATGGGACCTTTGACACGAAAAGCGGGGAGTACGAGTGGGTTCACAAGGTACTGTTTCGCCCGCTGATTTTATTTACTACCATGTCACGTCCCCACCCCTACAACTCCATGTGATGTTCTCCTGACAATGTGCGCCTGATTTTTTTTTTTTCTGCAAATCGATCACAGCCGGATATGGATACCAGCAGGCGGAGATTCTTCTTGTGATGGAGATCGTGTGGCTGGAGACCTGGCGTCCAAGTCCAACCTGGTGAAAATGCGCCGATTGTTCTTTTTCTTTTCTCTATTTTTGAAAGAAATCTGTGTAGAGAAAGATGCTTTGCACGTAGGAGTCGACAACCGTTTGACTCAATTTTGCGGATCCAGTCCATGCAATGAGCAAGTAATACGAACTTCTGTTGCCGTTGGTGTATTTATTTCTGTGGTGAAATTGTTGCAAAAGGCGCGCCTCGTTTCTTCTGATGATGAGATACTGGGGGGTGAGACTTGAGAATCATTGTCACGCGAGGTCGCCGTCACGCATCCAATCCATTTCGGTGGATTGCATTACGTGATTTCGCACCCTCCAGTCACCTTGAAACGATTTGTCATCGCCGCCTGCCACATTCCCCATGTTGGTGTTGCTGCCCGTGATGGAATTGGTTTCCCTTGCTACCCGAGGCCATGAAGTGAATGATCTGAGCTGGGATGTGCTTTTAATCCGAGAAAACGAAAGAAATCTCCATGGAGCTGTTGAACATGGATGGGTCCCGGTCCATTGCAATTGCAATTGCAAGCACGTACATCCGTGCAGGGCGGGTGGTACGACAGCGCGTGCGGTCTGCCAGGCCACTCTTGGCTAGCGCGCAAACTGAGAGCGCGGCCATGGCCTGATGCGTGCGATGAGATGCCGCGTCCGTCACCCCCTGTTCGGTTCTGTTCTGTTCCTGGGGTGGTCGTGGTCCGGCCCCCGCACTGGGCCACTCCGGCGGGGGCGTCCCGTGGCCACGACCACGAGCGCCCGCACATGGGCTGCCCGCCGCGCCCATGTTACCTTACCTGGCCTGCCCGTGCCCGGAATTCAATTCACCTGCAGGCAGGAAGGGACGGACGGACGGACGGACGACCGTGCTCTGCTGCTGGCCATGCAACGATGCAATGGACGGTTTTGATCGGATGGATCATGGATCTATCTTATGATTTAACCCGGGCGGCGGCTGGGTTCACATCGAAGTGACGCCCTACCAGCAGAGCAGATTATATGGCTGCTAAAGCAAAGCCTAGCGGATAATGCAGCTGAATGAACAAACACCGCCGGCCTCGATGGACCTGCACTGCACGGGTTGCCACGCGCCCACGCACAGTGTGGAGCCTGGACTTTGCTTGCATGGCCTACGTAGTACGTATACCCTGCTATATACTGCACGTACCTCAACGGCATGTACTGCTACGTACCTAGTACGTACATATGGATTTATAGGTAGCTGCAGTGGATAAATATATTGAGAGCCACGATCGTCAGCGGAATACGGCCGGCTCCTGGCTGGCTGCAAGATTGACACATGCGTCATACGGTACCGTCACGGGCTCACGGCGGCACGCGTGCAATGGCAATGGCAGGCGACTCCCACCAGTCGTGTCGGAGCTCCATCCGACTACGTACCTCGCGCTGATGAAGCTAAACCTGTGGCGATTATTCCTTACCATGCAGGCAGTGCAGAGAGTACTGTGCGTGGTGGCCGCCGCCCGCCTGCGGGTCAGCCACTTTTCTGAGAGCGACATCGATCGGGCCAACGGCAACGCTCGCTTGCCGCCGGGTGTCCGGTGGTCGCCGGTCGTCTTCCGCTGCCGCGCCGAGCACCGCCGGAATGCCGGCGAGCCGGCTAGCTGCAGCTAATCGGATCTCGCCTCGGGCGACCGTGCGGGGGCTGCGCGCGCGCACGAGCGAGCCATCGACCAAGGCACGGATGGATCCGATCCGTTGGTTGCCGTACGTGTTGGCCACTCCGCGCGCGCGAGCCGGGGCCGAACACTGCTCGCTGGGGCAGGCGACGCGACGTACGGGTACGACGACGACGACCACCCTAAAGATCGAGGTCGTCCGTTCCATCGTTGGTTCGTTCTCGCTGGTGAAAAAGCGACTCGACCACCACATGGACTTGCAGTGGATCCATGCATGTGACTTCCCCAGGAGGGGTACCCGGCCCTTCTGTCTCCGGAATTCCCGAGTTGAATTTAATTTATCATGTGCACACAATCAATCCCAGGTGCCGTTTGCTCTGTTTTTGCGCATACATTACATTAGTGCCTGCTACTCTGCCGTCTCTGCGCTACATATACTACGTACTGCACCCACAAGCCTCTTGTTTACCTAGATCTAGGTGTGTAGTATGTCAGTATGTATGTATATCCAGCTAGCTAGCGTGCAACGTTATGCTAACCAACAACTGGAGTAGGAGTGTACAACACAACACAATAATGCACCCATCATCCAAACTTACCTACCTAAATTGTCATAAAGTACATACTGTACGTCCTTAACTAAGGAGAACAATAATGTTATCCAAAAATGGAAACCAAAAGGCAACCAATAATCACCATTCCATTTTACTCTTTCATGTGACATTTGTATACGTAGAATCGAATAAACCTACGACCTACGCTTCGCTGATAACTCCTGCATCATGCCACAAGTATGGAGAAAAAGCTAAGATCAATGTTGCATAGCCCCTGAATATTTTCAAATAAAAACAGCCAGCGCAAGTGAAACCAGCCAGCGCAAAAAGAATTACACAGGGAAATTGAATAAAAAAATCCTGAAGGTCGTCATCATCCAGCATTGTTTCCATACCCTTCAGAAGAAACTCACAGAGGCAATGCATCAATAATCAAGGCCCCTTCAGAAGATATGTGACGACGGCATATCGCCGTCCTGCAACAGTTGAAGTCGATAATTGAAGATGGTCCAGCTGTGCAGAGGATAATCACGAAGGACGCTCTGTCAGTCTTCAGATAAGAATGAAGGACGATGACTCATACCCCTCCAGAAGGCTGAAGACCTCTGACTCCTGAGAAGGCTCCCCTCGTTCTATAAAACGAGGAGTTGAGCGCCAGCATTCGACATCGGCGAAGAGAGGCGAATCAGAACGACACCAGAGAGCATTCGCAGCATAACAACTCAGAACATGAACTCAGAAACCCTCTGAGCTCATCCACCACCACAATAGCGGATAGCAGTAGTACCCCACTACCACTGTATTGCTCCACCACCCTTGTAAATTAGAGAATAAGGAAGGTCGCAGACTTCTCTTGCTTGTAAAGGTAAACCAAGGTTTATACTAGTGCTTGGGGCTTTCCGAAAGGGAAAACCATATGTAAGCTTGTTTGTTTTAATGGAGTAGCTTGAGCTTTGAGTATCCCTGTTTTCCTATGGCCATTCAAGTAGGTTTGAGTCTATTCTATGGACCCTATAGGAGAAACCTCTGTGCGTATTGTTCTTGTATTGTTCTCGTGTTAGCCCAGGTAGCGGCGTTCTTAGAGAACTCTGAAAGAACTCTGAGTCACAGAGAAGTGTTCCCTTCGGATGAAACTGCCTGGGGAGACGATAGATGTCTTAACGTTCTGCTTCACGATG